>QKWP01001819.1:92193-106389 GCA_003550325.1 Gigaspora rosea | reverse complement strand
TGGGCTGAATTTAAAATAAAGCCCGGCCCGGTTTGCTTAGCGGGCTTTTTTGTCGGGCTTGAGCCCGATTTATAACAAGGCCTGGCCCGGTTTGTTTAACGGGCTTTTTGTCGGGCTTGGGCTTGAAATCGGGCCTAAAAAAATTTTTCGGGCTCTGTTTCGGGTCTTAGAAAGCCCGACCCGACCCAGCCCATTTCACACCCTAGCGACGATCCATAAGTGTCTATGCAAAGTGATACAAAAATTACCTTCCTGGTGTGCTTCAATTGTAAAAATCTTGCCAAATTTTACTTTTTTTAATATACTTGCATATATATGATGTAAATCTTATCAGAAATGGAATTTGGAAATTTTTTGTCTGTCCGCACGCGTGTCTATATTTGTGCTTTAATGTTACCAATATATGCATATTAACGCGTTTGTGTAATATGATGAACATCATATGATGAGCTAGTGATGAGCTCCGGACATATAATGCTATGCATTAGACTAGTATCAGGGACACAGAAATTTTTCAAAAGCAATTTTTTGAAAGAAATTGAAATTTTTGCCCCAAATCGAAATTTTTTGAAATTTGGCCAAATTTGATCAAAATTTCTCGAAATTTGGCAAAATTTAATCAAAATTTATCGAAATTTTTGGCAAAATCATAAAAAATCACATGAGATAATATTATTGACCAAAAAAAAATATAAAAAAAGGAAATACCAAAGATCACATGATAATACAGGAATAATATTATTGGACGAGAACAACATTAAAAAAATTTTTTTATGCTGATTTCGAAATTTATCGAAATTTTTGTACAAATCGATCGAAATTTATCGAAATTTTGCATAAATCAATCGAAATTTATTGAAATTTTTACAAAAATTGACTGAAATTTTTGCTTTAAATCGAAATAATATTTCTGTGTCCCTGCCTAGTATATAAGTAGGCTTCCGCATAGGCCTGGGCTACCCACGGGTACCCATGGCTGGGCCAGGGTATTGATTTTTCCACTCTAGGTACTAAACCATTACACAGATAGGTAGGGCTAGAGTAATATCGCTACCTTGCCCTTTTGGCTCACAGGTACCCGTTAAAACATTCATGTGCAACAACCAATCATAATCTGGCGTATGGCGAATATATATATATATATACAAATTTCTTTGATTTTAAAAATTTAACCCAATAATTACTAATAACGATAACCAACGCATAACATACTAAATTGCTGTCGTCCAACATACTGAATCGTCAACACTCAACTTTTGAGATACCAACACACTAAAGTACCAATGAACTAAGCACCAAGCATTAAAATACCAATGTATTAAAGTACCACTGCACTAAAGTACAATGCACTAAAGTACCAACACACTAAAATATTTAAGTACTAACGCATAAAGTGCCAACCTAGTAAGTATATCAGTAAAGTTACCAAAAAACTAATGGTATATTAGAGTTAAGTTTACTGAAAGTAAAAAATTTACTAATATTAACATCTATCAAACATCAAGACATATATAAGTATAAGTTAATATATATATACCTGAAGGCAATGTTGTACATGAACATTGTTCTGCCAATTTTACAAGGACTCAGACAGTCTGGGATGGGACTGTAGTGGACATGCCCGCAATAATGTCCCAGCATGATATTGTACACGGACAATGTCCTACTAATTTTTAACTTTGTTCCTACTATGTCCGGGACATGTCCGCTGGGTAAAACCAATCAAATTGCGGAATTATACAGACCTTGGTTTGGGTTATATAAAAAATGATGATAATATTTACGAGGGGTACAGCGAATTTTATTGGTTGGTGATTACGTGTTGATTTGCTAAGTGTCCTGGACAAAAAAATTCTGCGTGAACATGTCCCGGACATCCCGTCTCAGACTGTCCACTGTCCATGTCTGTGTCCCAAAACAATACTGCCTGAAAGTACATATACCTGCATCATGTAACCTATAGATCGCTACCAAAATTCAAGATCAGGTATAATATTACATGATCAGAAAAATTCAAAACAAATGTTTGTTTTAACAAAAATTGCTCATTTTGCAAGAAATTGCATACTAAACCACCTTCTGTGTATTAATAAAAAGATTTTCTTGAGCAATTTTACTATATAACACTCTACATACACTCTAAACCCAAACCCTAACATAATTCTCATCCTAACTCTAATCTAACATAAACAATATCGGTATTACTATTTTCGTATGTAATACCGTATAACCAAAATAATGGGTACAAAAAATTTAATGTACTCTACGGGTATATTTATATTAATTCTATAAGTATTATTAATTTTACAATATAAAATTACTAATTTTTTATATAGTAAACTAATTTTAATAGCTAATTTTCTTTTTAGTATAACTTTTTTTTTTTACATAATAATCATAGTTGAAATTTTGCAGGTTTATAGACTAAGAATACACCAAGGCACTTGTGTAGTAGCACAAAAAATACTTAATTTTGATTGGTTAATTTATAAATAAAAATTAAAATATTAACCAACTTTGAGATTTTTTTAAACAATGTGTAAGCAAAAATTAATTGGATTTTTTTTTTTTGATGTTAATGGTGAGACCTTGCATTAATTGGATTTTTTTTATAAATATGTTTTATAAATGTTCAAATATTAAATATATTGTAAAATTTCAAATAATTACATTTTAATTCAAATGTATTAAATTGGTGTATCATGCTTAATGAGATTACCAATAATTAAATATAATAACATAATCATCAATAATTTTATACACAATCACATACAATGGTCATCATAATGGACCTATGTAGCTCCAGAAAGTCTACGGACACGTACAGGTCACGTGATATTTCATCTTACGGACATGTACCGAATAATAATATTTTTTTGATTTAAAAAATGACCCGTTAAGGCTTTTGTACTAAGTAAATATCCTTTATCATTCTAATAAAGCTTGTTCTCTAGGTCTTTCCGGTGCTAACAGTGATGAGATTATTATCAGTAGAACCGGAGATATGATCTTTCGAAATTTGGGCAACGTTTTAAGATTATATAAAAACGTCGCATAAACTTCATACACTATATCTCCTGTTCTATTGAGTTCATTTTAATATCTCGCCACCATTAGACCAGTAAAGGAGATTAACCTATTATAAAATCTCAGTTCAAATTTTAAAAAAGAAATAAATAAGAAAAAGATGGCCTAAAAGACTTTCGAACTAAGTAACCTCCTTTATCACTATAAGTAAACTTATTCTCCTGGTCTTTTTGATACTAATTGTGGTGATATTATTAAAATTGACTCAGTAGAACCGGATATATGGGGCAGCATCAACTAAAACAAGGCTTATGGCATTTTTTGCAAAAATGAGTTAACTATACTATCATATAAAGCAGAAATTTTTCTATATAATTTGACATTTAAAGCATTGATTTATATAGTATAATTTTTACCAATACTTACTTTTTGAAATGCTGTATACGATTAAACGTGATCTAAAATTAGAATTTGGATATCCGGTTGTCGATCTTTGCTGCAGAGTCATAGAAATGGATTCATGTGATTGGCTAGCAAATGTCGATCCAACAGGTTATACTAATAATAGATCTTCATTGTTATTGGTACACAAAATTTTAAACGTGATTTTCTCAAAATAGAAAAAAAGCCATAAACCTTGTTTTAGTTGACACTGCCCCATATAGTCTCATAAAATTTATGCGACGTTTTTATATAATCTTTAGAACGTTGCCCAAATTTGATATCTCCGGTTCTACTAATCAGATTTTAATAATATTATCATCATTAGAACCGGAAAGACCCGGGTACAGGCTTTATTAGAATAATAAAGGATTCTATATTGGTATAAAAGCCTTAACGGATCATTTTTTAAATCAAAAAAATTATTATTTCGGTACGTGTCCGTTAAGATGAAATATCACGTGACCAGGGCCCCGAAGAACACTAATACAACTCAGATGTTTCTAAAAAAGGAATTTTTGAATAGAAATTCATCAAACGTTGCATTTTTATATAGTAAATTTTCCAATTTTGCTCTATTTTATACATCTATTTGGCTAAAATACTGCTAAAATTATACAAACTTAGATCTAAGTTGTATCAGAGTTCTTCGGGGTCCTACGTGACCTGTACATGTCCGTAGACTTTCCGATGTAGCTCACCCACAAAAAAATTTCTGGTCATGTGACTTTTTGTGGCGCAAACAAGGCGCAAACCAATTGAATTTTAGGATCAGGTGTAACGTAAAAATTGCACTTTTTATGACTTTTCATAAAAAATCACTAATAACTCCGAAGTTTGTCTATGAAATCATCTACTGCGCATTAATAAAAAAAATTCCTTGCAAAATTTTGGTATGAGTAGCACTCTAATCAAGCGTCTAGCCTAACCCTAACCACTCTATTTATTACTTTAATTCTTTCGCTTTATTCGATTGTTTTTATTGTGATTTTCACGTTACACCTGATCTCAAATGTTGATTGGTTTGTGCCACAATAAAGTCACATGACTGAAAAATTTTTTGTGGGTGAGCTATCATAATGATAGGGTAAATACTTAGTTTCTGTAAAAAAAAAAAAAGAGAAACCGTTCATACGTATATACACCCAAACCAAATCACAACAATCAATTATAAACGTTAATACCATTTACCTCACACCGATCGTAATAATTACATTACCCCACACATCCATATATTTACACATACTTGTAATGCACGCATTCACACGCGAAACTTGAGAAATACCATATTGACGCATATACTCATTCAAAAGCCAGTAAACCGTTCTTCAAATGAATAAACGAAAATCATAACCATTTATTAAAAAAGTTTCTGTAAAAATCCGCATCACATTTTATGTTCACAAGAAACGTGATTGTACTGATATATTTTATCGTATACGTACTTACTTTCTATTTTCAGATACAACTGTAACGTAACTATTTATCATAATAATGACTATACCATTCGATATTAAAATCTTAACTTCTTTCCAATAATGGATAAACGAAAATCGTAACAATTACCAAAAAAGAATTCTGCAAAAATACATTAAGTTGAACCCGAGAAACGTGATCGTACTGATATTGCGATAACATTTTATTTACATTTGTAGTACTCTGACATGGCCGACCATCTTGCCAGGATCTCAAATAATCTTACATGAATAAATTTTTGATAAAAATTTTTCTTGCTAATTAAGGGCTCAAGTGGTGCCTTATTGTCAAGTTGATTGACTAATAACTCAAAATTAGTATCTATTTTCTCCAAGATCTTGCGTAATTTTTTAATTTCAGCCACAAATCTGATTAAAGATTCAGCGTTCCAAAGAAAAGCTAATCCAATTTTAACTGTAGGCCTAACTGGTATTAAAACATCTATTACAATTTGTCTTACTTTAATTGGGCTAAAAGTGAAGTCATAGATATGCGCGATTAAATTCTCATTGTGAATTTGCAGAGTCACGTATCCGATTTTTTCAAGCAATTCTTGAATAGATTTAGACATATATGACGGATTAAAATCATTACGAATATGAGCTCCAGACATCAGCATGGCTAATATAAGCTTTGCCTTATCACTCTGTTTCTTATTGAACGATGAATTTACTGGTTTGCTTGATTCGAGGGATCCAACCTCCATCTTAAATCCAGGGAATATACTTTCACATATTAATTGTCCATCGGGACGTATTCCACTACTTGTACTATCAGTTTTAGAAAAATGTTCAGCATTAAAATTTACAAATACAAATTCACGACTCAAACATGGTGATGAAGATCTGGGGCTTGCAGATGGTGATGATAAAATAGAGGTATTATTTGAGCATGAGGATTCTTTACTGTCTCTACTGGCTTCTCGACTTGAGTTTGTGAAAGATTCATCCCTATATCAATCAAATTTTCCGTATTAATCAGTAAAAAAAAAAAATAAATAAAATAATAAAAATAAATGAATCAAATAAAAACTAATAAAATAAATAATAAATAATAAAAGAGCTAGTAAAACATCTAAATATATTCTATTTAAAAATAAAATTATTATATAAATATACACACATACATCGTAAATTTTAGATACTTTAAACCTGAAACTAAAACTCTGAACAGTGGATACAAAACTTCTATATGCCAGGATTTTTCTGACATGTCTTCGATGTTAAAACCTACAAATTTCTTTTGGATATTTTTGCTAGAGAGGCATTAATGCATAAAGTTATGTGTAAATGTAACAATTAATGGTAAATATACTTACAAAGTATTTATAAATTCGATCATCCATGGTTCGTCTTCAAATTGAGCATACTCTGTATCATTGATATGAGCCTTGATCCACTCAATAACATGCAAATTAGGAGATTCGAGGGGATAAGGATCATTATTATCTACAATCAGATAATATTGATCGTTGATGCTGTCTAGCTTATTGTCATAAATTTCAAATTGTTCAGGATCTTGCAATATTCGTTTAATTTGTTTAATATATTCGATCAAATATTTTTGTTCTGATTTGGGGTTGATCATCTGTAAAGCGTGAAAACAGTAAGCGAAATTCAAGATTAAAAAGAAAAAAGTAATACTAACTTCTATATGATTTAGAACCATTTTAGACCACCGATCTTCACGATTGATTTTATATTTTTTTTCTATTCCTAAAAAGGTTCTATATCCATTTATACTTAATATAATGTTTACCCATTCCTCTTTTATTACTTTTTCGTCTCGCTTAAAATGCAAAAGTGAAATAAATTTTTAGTGACTAATTCAAAGTATGCATCAGAAACAAAATATAAAAGCAGAATAGAATCAGACTTCTAAGGACGAAATTATCAATTGGCTGAGCTGTAAGGCTCAGGACCATATTTTATATAAAGTAAAACAAGCGTACAAAAGGGAGATTTTAATAGGTAGAGCTGTAAGGCTCTGAACCATAAAGTAAAAAGAACTGATAGGTAGACAAGACTCTGAACCATATTATATAGAGTAAAAAGAACTGAGATTCAAAAGAGAAACTCTGTAGGTAGAGCTGTAAGGCTCTGAACCATAATTTATGAAGTGAAAGGAACTGAGGTACCAAAAAAAACGTTCGGTTGGTAGAGCTGTAAGACTCTGGACCATATTCTATCTAAAGGTAAGAATGGTTCGGTTGGGAATGCCGTAGGGTTTAGGGCCAGGTAATCGTTTAAATACAAAAGGTTGGTAGAGCTGTAAGGCTCTGGACAATACTTTGTTACCACAAAGATAAATTTCTTCATCTTCTATATAGAAACAATTAGAGCATTTTTAAAATTCTGACCTGTAATTTACTGATTATAAACGTTTTCTTCTCAAGTTCATTCTTGTAAAAAGATGAAATATCTTCTTTAAAGGCATTAATAGCATCTTGAGGTGAATGATGGTTTCCAGGAAAATTCTCTTGAGAGATAAGCCAGTCTAGAATATTTATATTGTAAAAAGTTGTGTTCTCAAAATATTCCATTTCTTTTAGTTGATAGTGTGACCTTTCACTCGCCAAGTTCATGGATTCTATGTACGTTGTAATGGCCTATTAAACGAGATGGCTAATATGATCGATCATGATCGATTATATCGTTTGATCGATTATGAAAGTCTTTGATCGATCATGATCGATCATAAAGTTTGATCGATCATAGCAATTAGTGATAGGACGCAAAAAATTTTTTAGAATATTCTAGAACAAATCATAAAACTATTCATATCAAATTTTCACTTATGAAACTGCCCTTTATTTTCTAAGCAAATTTATTCCTTGCAAAATTTTGTATATAGATAGTTTATATATCATATGCTTACTGTACGTATTTCACATACTATACACACTATACAACTATACGTACGTAATGTACGTAATGTACTGTACGTACTGTACGCTAAAAAATTCAGACTACTTTTAATCGATTATAATTGATTATATATTATAATCGATTATTCTAATTCTGGCACTTTAACGTTTTTAAATTAGATGGTTGGGCGTTTTACAAGGGATGAGTGCATGGCTAAGCGGCATGTGAAGTTTGTAATTGTGAATAAATGAAAATCATTATTCCAACCAAAAAAGGATTTTTCAAAAATCAACGTAGTGTTGAACGGAACCATCCCTCTTACATTCCATGTGATCGTACTGGTATTATAATTATTTTTTTTTTTTAATAAAAGTTGGCTAAAATTAAACTAAATTTTACTTTAAATAGCAAGCCATTGATCGTAATAATGAAGTATTACAAATAACTTCAGATTATAAAGTAAAGCACATGTAAGCCAATCATTTACTAAGGAAGAACGAATTTTGCAATACCGGTATATAATTATCTTATGACCGATTAACGATAAGTTTTTATACTCATAAAATATTACGTACGTAATTCATGTACATATTCGATATCGATATATGCACATTGATACGTAGGTACATGATCGATCATATGCAATGACCGATCAAAATACTATGATCGATCATAAAATCGATCTCCTTCGATCAATGATCGATCACTAGATATATGACCGATTCCCATCTCAACTTATAGCAATACAAATCTATTCTGATCTCTGGATCCTGTAATTGGATTTTTATAATTTTAGGCTTGCTAGAATCCTCTCATTGAGCTGATTATTTTGGTAAAAGTTACTGTATGTGTCCAAAATTAAGCTACCTTTTTTGGAGGTCGGCTAAAGCGGAGTGAGTTTTGATTGTCTACATGCATGATATCGATCAGTAAATGATTATCTATATTTACAAACAAAATTTGGTATTTTTTATATCTTTTAGCAAAGGTTTCTCAACAGCTATGTAATTAAACTTAATAAAATTTTTTTATTCAATTCTACAAGCTTGCAGAATTGGAATAAAAAAAGATTTATTGAGTTTGGCCTGGTAGTTATTGAGAAACATTTGTTTAAAGTTTTAAAAAAATCATTGAAATTTAAGAGAAATACAGAAATATGGTTAGGGTGGTGACATATATTACGTAATATAATTTTACTATACCCCCTACCCCCCTCCCCCCTACATAAAAGAAATTTGATTGGCTATTATGAACTTCTATATTTAACATAAGGTTTTAGAGACCCCCCTCCCCCCTAAAATATTACGTAATATCTGTCACCACCCTTACAATCATGTTTTTTACAATTTAAATAAAAATTTCTAGATAATTACCAAACCAAATTTAATGAAAATTTTTTTATTATAATTCAACAAAATTGTAGAATTAAAATAAAAAAAATAATTGAATTTGGATTGGTAGTTGTTGAAGTATGTTTATTGAAAGCTAAAAAAATTTTAACTACAGCTTTTCTTTAATAGATGCTTCAATTTTAAACAAGATTACTTGCATATACCAGTAACTGATAAAATTCGATCAATATATTTTTTTATTTAGTTCTATAATCTCATAGAATTAAAATAAAAAATATTGATCAAATTTGATTAGTATATGTTGGATAATCTTCGTTAAATTTTAGTACCTATAAAAGAAGTTGGGCTAAATTTCTTTGAAGTTTTAATCAATATTTCTCAACAACTACAAATCCAAGTTCGATATATTCTTTTGCTTTAATTCTACAGGCTTGTAGAATTAAAATAAAAAAATTTTCATTGAATTTGGCTAGCTATAATATATCTGTATTTCTCTAAGATTTCAATGATTTTTTCTAAAGTTTAAACTAATATTTCTCAATAACTACCAGATCAAACCCAATGAATCTTTTTTATTCCAATTTTGCAAGCTTGTAGAATTAAATAAAAAAATTTTTATTAAGTTTAATTACATAGCTGTTAAGAAACCTTTGCTAAAAGATATAAAAATACCAAATTTTGTTTGTAAATGTAGATAATTATTCACTAATCGACATTATGCATATAGACAATCAAAACTCGCTCCGCTTTAGCTGACCTTCTTTTTTGGCCAAAAAATTATACAGAAATCGTAAAGCAGCTTATTTTTGAAATATTGAGTTTTTTGAAAAAATTGGAAAACATACTAATAAAAAGTTGTCCAAATGTTATCAAATTTTTATTGTAAATGTATTTTGATGCGCTGAACAAAACACTTGAACAACTTTACTTAATTGAACTTTTGAAGTTTATTTAGTAAAAAAAAGTTTTATATGTAGCAACTGCTAATGAATTTTTTAAGATTTTTAAAAAAAATCAGAAGGTAGCTTATTTTAGATAGTAGCTTATTTTCGGACATATATGGTATTAACAATTAAAAATTAATTTTCAATTGTTAATAACTTTTGATTTACTAGGCCAATTTTAATGATTCAACTACCAAAATGATCAGCTCAATGAGAGGATTCTAGCAAGCCTAAAATTATAAAATCCAATCACAGAATCCAAAGATTGAAATAAATTTGTATTACTATAAATGGTTTATAATTCTTTAATAAATTATAAAACTTCTATAATAACACAAATCTATTCTGAACTTAGGATCCAGTAATTGGATTTTAATGATTTTGGGCTTGCTTGAATCCTCTTATTGAAGGATCATTTTGGTAGTTAAATTATCGAAATTGGCCTAGTAGATTAAAAGCTATTAACAATTGAAAATTAATTTTTAATTGTTAATAACTTTTGATTTACTGGGCCAATTTTGATGATTTAACTACTAAAATGATCAACTTAATGAGAGGATTCTAGAAAGCCCAAAATAATAAAAATCCAATTACAGGATCAAAAGATCAGAATAAATTTGTGTTTCTATAAATGGTTTATAATTTTTTTTTAATAAATTATAAAACTTTTATAGTAATACAAATCTATTTCGATCTTAGGATCTAGTAATTGGATTTTAATAATTTTGGGCTTGCTAGAATCCTCTCATTGAGAGAATCATTTTGGTAGTTAAATCATCAAAATTGGCTTAGTAAATCAAAAGTTATTTATTATTAAATCTTATAACTAACTTTTTAATAATCATAAAATCTGATTGGCTGATTGGGGTATCAGGTAGGGGTAGGTGGAATAGAGGTGAGGTGGTCTTATAGTAAAAAAATCAGCTAATTTCTGGAAGCCCCTTAATAGTATTTATTTAGTATTATATATCCAATTATTTTGAAAATGATTGGATATATAAAATTTTATATATTAAATATTTTTTTAAATTATTGCATATCATCAGCAAATTTTATATAAAATATATATTGATTACTAACCGGGTAAAAGATATATCAATATCCATCACCTCTGCCAATTTCTATCGATAATGATAGTAATCAATATATATTAATCGATATATATCTGATATGATATCAATTAATAATTATTATATTCATATAATCATGCTTTTTGAAAATTTTTAAATATTTTACAGGTTTTCACAAGTTTTTGCAAGTTTTCACAATTTAATATACAGTCAGACCTCCATAAATGCAACCTCTATAAATGCAATACCTCTCTAAATGCACATTTTTTTCTTTTCTGTAAAATGCTATTAGTGCTAAATGCATGTTCTATATTCTGTAAATGCATGTTCTTTTAAATAACATTTTATATCATTCTAACCGCATGTGGCCAATCAAATTTTAGTATTTAAGTTATATTATACAGATTTTGATAGAAGTTATACAAACTTTGATGATTTAATTTTTAAAGCTGCATTTTATTGGCTCTCTCTAAATGCACGTTGTAAGCTTGTCCCTATGATTTGCATTTAGGGAGGTTTGACTATAACATTTTTTTATTTATTATTATTATATAATATTTTAAATTATTAAATATACAATATTCACAAGTTTTCGCAATTTAATATAAATTTTATTTTTTTATTTATTATTATTATATAAAAAATTACTATAAATCACTACTGGTAATCATTACGGTGATCTACAATATATAAAACAAAATAAACAAAACAAACTAAATAAAAATTAAATCTCTTTAATATTAGGGTAAGGGTAAAAATTAGAGATTATAATAGAGCTTTGTATATAGTAAAATTTAGCAAGAAATTTTTTTTTGCATAAAAAAAAGTAGTTTCATAGGCAAAATTTTAGGATAGAAGCAATTTTAGAATTTTTTAAAAATTTTTTGTTTTTGTTATACAAAAATTGATCTATATATTACATCTGATTCTGAATTTTAATTAGTAAACTGAACACTGATGATGATCACCAGTAGTAAAAAATAGCAAACTTCTATTATATATTATATATATATATATATTTTTTTTAATATTAGGGTGTAGCTCCTGCTCAAACTTTATTAATACTTAAGTAGATTGACATATAGTAGTACCGTAAATACATACATATTATATACAAGTATTGAAACTAGGACTTCAGGCTATAAACCTTTTATCCACAACTAAAACTCACCAGAGCCTTCTATATTCCCATTTATATAGTTGACCTAGATTTGTACGTTTCTTTTCAACCAACAATTAATGTCTACATGTCAACTACATTACCACTACATTACCTACATTTCCTAAGGGAAGCGCCGTTTATTACGTAATTTCGAGAGGGGGAGAGGGGGTTAGCAGTCTATCATGTCTATATATTACATATAAAAATTATTATTGGCTGCTAATTAGATCACAGGGGGGGAGGGAGTATGACCTCCTAATAAAAATAAATTATGTAATAAACGGCACTTCTTTAATCATCACTTTCAATTTGGTGTATACCAGGTAGGCGCTTTATGCTTCCAAATTGGTGTATCTAAAATCTGGTGACCCAGAAAATCCCTTACTAGCGTACTTTTTGGGAGTTCATATCTCAAGCTATATAGCTGCCTCTACCTCGTTGGGTAAGTATTTCAAGCCTGCATGCTGCCGCAACCAGCCGGTTTCCTGCGACTTAAGGACCCAGGATTTAATATTCTGAATTTGAAAATATGTAAACAACTGTACTTCCCGCTATGGTGGTGAGGTTCTTGGGCATGTTTTGCAAATGCTTCAAGTACCGAATATAATTAGATGGCATCATGAAGCTAGGGAGAACCCAGTTACCACTGCATGTACTTATACCAGCATATACCCGTATTGGTAGTCCTAAGTCCTTTTAGTATCCGAAGACTTCCATATGGGTACACCCAGAGCTCCATTGGGTCTTGACATGTACATGCCTCTATGCTTCCACTTTTTATTGGCCAATTAGTTCCATCTGTCCTTGCAAAGTTCACTAAACCCCAGTACCCAGTCAGTTACTCTGTGGATTCTTTTTCCCAGTCATTCCAGACTACCAATCCAGTTGGCCCGAAAGGATTGGTCTGCTAGGCTTTAGGTGCCTAAGGTCTCCTTTTTTTTGGTTCATGCTTTTATAACACATGCTCTTTTCCTCCGGTGTGACTCCGGCGGCCAGGTTGGTAGGCCCCTTTGCCATAGAGGCTCTTGGCTGTCCAGATTTCCTGATCAGTCACTGCTAAGATCCTTTTCCCAGTACCGTCAAAAGTCCAACTACCTTTTCACTTGGACTTGCCAAACGGGTTTCAATTGTTCTGTTCTTTTGGATTTGTCTGTATAATTTACACAACTACACCGAAGCTCCTATTTGAGATGGTAGTACCAAGGTTACAGGTAATATACCCAACTGATTGATAAATATTATATATTATATATATATATTTTTTTTTAAGGTGAGGCCTTGCTTATATCTTTATTGGGTAATTTATATAAGTAATTACATATAGTATATAAAAACTTAAATTGTACAAGGACAAATACATATAAATTACATGCAAGGATAAAAGCTCAGTCTAGTTTATCTGCGACCTAAACCTGCTAGAGTGGTCAAGACTCATCTAGATTTGGAGAGTTAAAATATTGTTTGTAGGTGTACTGTATTTGATCCACATTATGAAATTATATATTATATTTTAAATATTACATATATTATATATTATTATAAAAAACAATAAAAAATATAAAACTAATAAAAAACCAAAAATGAAAAAATAACAAAAAAAATGAGTCTGAAAAAATAAACTATTATATTCACTTATATTTGCTCATATTCGCTACTTCTTGCAAAATACTGAAGAAGTTAAAATTGGTGTTTTTGTAAAGTACTAGAAAAATCAGGTCATTTTCTTGCAAAGTTTCGAAAGAAGTAAGGAATAAATAAAATAAATATTTGCTTATATTTGCTTATATTTGCTTATATTTGCTTATATTTGCTCATATTTGCTTATATTTGCTTATATTTGCTCATATTCGCTTATAT
>QKWP01001819.1:38799-73704 GCA_003550325.1 Gigaspora rosea | reverse complement strand
TTTTTGCACTTTTTTAGCTCTGATTTACTTTTTTAAAATACTAAAATAATTAAATAAAACTTTGTACAATTATATTTGAAAATAAGGATTACTTTTTTGCAAAATTAGTTTTTATATTATAAGAAAATAAATTATAGTTACATATAAGCTGAAAATAGATAATTTTAAGAAAAAATTTTTTTAAAAAATTTTATTACAATTTTTCTGCGATCTTATTTAGTTTTAGTTTTAGAACTATAGTTCTTAAGACAATATTGTAGTTTATATAAAGGATGACAACTTTCATTATTGCAACTTTAATGATTTACTTGTAAAAATTAAGACTTGTATTAGAAGTAAAGATTTTTTTTATAGACGGGAACATATAAAATTTGAAAAAATCTAAAGAAAAATTTTAATAGTAAAAATGCCAATACAAGAACTTTAAACATTTATTATATTAAAGTTTTCTAATGATTTTAAAAAAAATTTATAACAAAGTTACTAAAACAAAACTCAAAGAATATTTTTTACTTAGAAAAGATATGGCTAAAATCAATATTTAAAATTTTATTAAAAATTTTAAAATACGTAGGCAAATTTGCCTGTGTTACAATCTAAGGGATAAAATTTTGCTGCACCATATAAATCATATGAAAATTGATCTACGTTCACCCTACCCTTAAATCTATTATGCTTTTAAAATTTTGGTGTTTAATATAAAAAAATTTAAAACATTTTTTTATATTTTTTTATCCAATCAGAATTAGTATATAACGCATTCTAATTGGCTAAAAAGCATTTATATATACCCAAATTTGGCGCATTTGATGTGAAGTGACTTGGTGCACCATAGTTCTGATACAGGGATCCAACTCTAGAGACTAGTACAATAGATTATTCTTGAGCACTTTTAGAAGTAGCTAAAAAAGTTAAACTTAATATTAAAATTAGATATATTTTTATGAAAATAATTATAGTTAACCGGAGGGGAAATTACCGGTTACATATTCACAGTGATCTACATAAATACCGTGATCACTAATAATAAATACATCTTTTTTTTTACATTACATTATTGATTTTTTTTTATATCTGTAAATAGGCATCGTTTCCTTTCATTAGTACTATTGTTTTTTTGGTGCTCTGTTTTTATAGCGTCGTCATTTATTGATATCGTTGTTTGATGGTATTGTCATGTTTTTTGGTAGTGGTATCTCCCAGATTTTTCATCTTTGTTGGTATATAGCTTGGTATCGTCGTATGCTGGTGCTGTCTTATCACTATCTTTTTAGGACCCCGGACATCTCTCATATAGGTCATAACTGGATTTTGGCCAATTTTGACCTAATTTGCTGAAAATGACAAAATTTATTTAATTAAATAACTTTTGATCCAGTAATCAGAATTGAATGAACTTTTTTTTGTTAGATGCGCCTCACTGAGAGCTTCATTTTAAAAAAAAGTTCATTCAAAATCGGACTACTGGATGCCAAGATAATTGCCAAAAACTGATTTTTTGCTTTTCAAATTTCAGGGGTTTTTGCTGAAATGCGTAACATATGACCTCTGTACTACATGTCCGGGGTCCTATCTTTTTTTTGCTATTATTGTCATCGATTAGTGGTGTCTTCTGCTATTTTACTTTTGTTGGGTATCGCTTGATGTTATAGTTTTTTTTTCGCAGTTGTTGTCGATTAGTCATATTTTCTGATACTGCATTTTTGTGCTTGGTGTCGTCATATGCTGGTGCTGCTTCTCACTCTGGTGGTATTGGGTGATGTGTTTTTTGCTTGTTTGTTACTTTATTGTTCGCTAGTAGAGTTATATTGGTGATTCACCATAATGATAAAAATGGCTTGTTCTTTGCTTTGCTGCTTTTTTTTCTTCTACTAACAGTTTCTTTTTTCTAATCATGTTAGACTGTATAATTTGAAGGCGATCTGGTATCGTTGTTTTCTGACATTAAGGCCTCAAGGTTAGGGTTAGGGTCAGCTGAAATTGTGCCTAATTCTGGGAGAGTCTATTAGGTTATACTTTTGAAGGTATCGTTTGCTAGTAGATTTAATTGTGCATGGTTTTATGAAGTATCATTTGCTTGGATCACCTGTATCATTACTTCGTTGTGTCTTTTCTATTGTTATTATTGTTGAATGGTACTATGCTACATGTTAACATATCCTGGTTCGCAAGTGTTATTTCTTGATGACTAACGATTGGAATAGACTGGGAGTTTAGTTTAGGGTTAGAGTGAGCATTTAGGTTAGCAGTTAGTGTAGGTTTTAGGTAAAATGTATTATTGTGATAATGAGTGTGTTTGAAATTTAGTTTAGAGTTAGGGTAATTGATTTAGTAATGAGTGTGAATTTTAGATAAATTGTATTTTTGCGCAAAATTTAATAAAAATTCAGATATATAAAGTAATAATGGTGTAATTGATTATTATATTTTAATTAATAGACTGATTTTGCATATCATTGGTCGATATGCATATTGTGTAACTGGTAATTTCACCCCCAGTGAAAATTAGAAATACTCTATTTTTATATTGATTTTATGTAATATATCTTAGCTAAAATATAGTGTGCTTGTCAAAGAATAAAAATAAAAAAAAGAACATTTTATTATTTGACTTTTAATTTGTATATTCAATAAAAAAATTAAAATTTTTTAAAAACAAATTTAATAAATATAAAAATCAATAAAAGATTCTTCTATTTTAATAAAAATTTTATTGTTAGTGTATTTTAATCTTCCAAATAAGTTTAATTAAGTGACAATTAGGGTGTGGCGCCTTAGAGAAGTGGTCAAGGTGTCACCCCCCAAGCGGCAGGTCGACAGTTTGAATCCCACTGTTGACATTTTGAATATAAGCCTGTGTTCAGTAACCATGTGGCTCAGATCGGTTGGGTTAAAAGCCTGTTACCTTGGTTCCACCATCTTGAATGGGAGCTACGGCGCAATGGTGTTATTGTTACACCAAAAAATCCAGAGAACCAGAGAAATGGAAACCCGTTTGGCAAGTCCCGAATTAGAAGGTAATAGTGAAGATCTATGACAGTACTACCAAAAGAAGGTGGGTGACCGGGATCGGAATGAACCTAATAAGGGCCAATTCAGCTACTGATAGGTGGCTGAAAAACCTTGTGTTGAAGTGTGTGGAACATGGATCATGAGGTTAAACTTCCAGATACGTCGAATTAAGTAGATTAGGTCTGGTGCGGCAGATCGCTTCTGGGCACTTTAAAAGCAGCCGGGGGATGTCGGGCATTTAACTTGTTAAGTATGAATGGGTAAACAATTGATAATCAGAGGGTTTAAATAGGCAACACCTGTAGCAGGTTGTAGGTATGGCAGCTAGTGTAGAACCTTCGGGCGGACTACTTAAATTAGACACCAAAAGTGTACGAGTGGCTAGTTGTATCTTCGTTACAATTTGTATATTCATGTATCATTGCAAAGTCTTAATAAGGGGAATAACAAAAATCAGGTGATTTTTTAGGGGGGGAGGGAGGTAAAAAAAGTTGAAATTATATATAAGAACCTGACTATTTATATATTAAGAAAGAGGGAGGGGGTAGGCCTCTGATAAAAAATAATTAGGTGATTAATAACACTGCNTCTAGATTTTACTATGTAGTTCTATTTGCGATTAATCAAAAAATTAATTATATCTGAAAATAAGCTACCCAAATTTTTTATATAATTTTGTTCAAAAAAAGGTAGCTTATTTTCAAACATATTCTATTTAGTATTGTATAGTGCAAAACACCTAAAGGCTTTTTAAACTTTAAAAGTAATAAGGGCTGTATTATTAATTACCTAATTATTTTTTATCAGAGGTTTATTTCTGCTCCCTCCTTAATGTAGATTTGGTTAGGTTTCTATATATAATTTCAACTTTTTTTGCCTCCTTTTTCTAGAAAATTATCTAATTTTTGTCACTTCTCTAACATATTATAAAAATAATATTAAAAAAATAGGTTGCTATTTTGTAGTTTAACTAATTTACTACAACTTCATAGCTTTATTTTTTAAAAACTTATTGTATATTTTTAATTTACTAGGTATTAAAAACTGATATAAATCTGAAGCATAAAATAAATTATATTATAATTAATAAATAATTTTTTTTTATAAGATACTATATATTGCTATATTATTTGAATTTTAACCCAAATTTGATTTGTATTACTATTTACTAATCAAATAGCTGGTTTGTTGATCAAAATAGTCTTGAACAAACATTTTTTTTCAAAGTTTGTTTTTGATTTTTAATGCTATAATACATTAAAATTGTAATTTATGATTATATATAAGTACAAAATTATTTTGGGTTCTAAAACCCAAAATTAAAATTTAAAAACGAAATTGTTTTTGATCTATTTTATTTAAGGGTAGAGTTAAATTGATCATTGATCATATGCAAAATGTGGCTAAATTTTTGGTACCACATAATCATCATTGTTGTGTTCTTGGAATATTCTAGAACATTACTGCATAAAATTTTCGATAATATATATTACAGTATTATGTGAGGTTATACCAGTAGTATACCTGTACACGCAAGTATCTTTGTTAAACACACACATATATATATTTTTTATGATGATACATATAAATTATCCCTTAGATTGTAGCAGAACACGGACAAATTTGCCTGCGTTTTTGCACTTTTTTAGCTCTGATTTACTTTTTTAAAATACTAAAATAATTAAATAAAACTTTGTACAATTATATTTGAAAATAAGGATTACTTTTTTGCAAAATTAGTTTTTTATTATAAGAAAATAAATTATAGTTACATATAAGCTGAAAATAGATAATTTTAAGAAAAAATTTTTTTAAAAAATTTTATTACAATTTTTCTGCGATCTTATTTAGTTTTAGTTTTAGAACTATAGTTCTTAAGACAATATTGTAGTTTATATAAAGGATGACAACTTTCATTATTGCAACTTTAATGATTTACTTGTAAAAATTAAGACTTGTATTAGAAGTAAAGATTTTTTTTATAGACGAGAACATATAAAATTTGAAAAAATCTAAAGAAAAATTTTAATAGTAAAAATGCCAATACAAGAACTTTAAACATTTATTATATTAAAGTTTTCTAATGATTTTAAAAAAATTTTATAACAAAGTTACTAAAACAAAACTTAAAGAATATTTTTTACTTAGAAAAGATATGGCTAAAATCAATATTTAAAATTTTATTAAAAATTTTAAAATACACAGGCAAATTTGCCTGTGTTACAATCTAAGGGATAACAATTTACAAAAAAATATTTTTATCTAAAACAAACTATAGCAATACGTATATCAAATATGTTCTAGAATACGAATAAGATCACGAAATGATTGGCATACTGCATAATGTTTTACCTAAAATTTTGTGTGGCACCTGAAAATTTGTAATCGACTTTAATGGTTTTCTTACTAGCTATTTATAACTTTTTATATAATTTTTATAATCACGTTATCCAATATTTATATATTGTGGCTTATTTTTTTTAATATATACAAGTTACTCTCGTTATAGTGAACTCTCGATATAGTAAAGACTAATTAAAATCTCGATATAGTGAAGTTGAACCCAAAGCCAGTTTATATAAAATTCTCTCGATATACTGAATTTACTAATAAACTCTCGATATAGTAAATTTTTTAAAAATTTTTATTAATGGAACTGACCACTTCACTATAACGAGTTTGACTTGTATAAACATTATAAGCAAAATGACGTCTTATTATATTTTATCTTATATAAAAAAAATTTAGCAATGATCTGCATTAATTTGCTCTATCATGTTAACTCTACCCTTAAAAAACAAAATTATTTAATATTTTTTTTGAATAGACAAAATTATAAGAAACATATCTATATAAATTTTATTTGTTTTTTTTTATAAAAAATTTTAATTGTCTTTAATAAAGACAAAATAGGCCTTTTTTAAAATCAATTTCAGTGGTATCACTACTTTGTGATGCATCAAAAGCATAATTTTTGTTATACTTTACTTGTTCATTAATGGTTCTATGCTATGTATTAAACAATAAGAGTTTAAAAGTATAGTATTTTTACATGATATATAAAAAATTACCTCAAAATAGAACAAGTCTTGTATTTGGCTTACTGCTATTAGTTAATTTTAAAATATTTTAAAATTAATTAATTTTAAAAATTAATTTTAAAAATTAATTTTAACCAATCAAAAATACAGAATATCAAAAAACAAATTTTATTATAAATTTTTGTAAATGGAACAAGTTACAAGATTTTAGCCTTAAGTGTTCTGCACTATATATTAAATAGAATTCTTTTATTGCTCAGATTTATATAAAATTTTATTGCAACTTATGCTAATTTAAAATTAATTTTAAATTCTTTATTGTATAAAATAAATAAAATTTTGTTGTAGCTAAAGTTCAAGACACAGAGACACAGGCATGCCTTTTGGAGCATGCCCCTAGGGCATGCCTATGGGCAGTGTTGTCACCGGATATAGTCCGAGCTAAATTTGGTGAACTCAGACAATTTTGGACATTGTCTGATGTTTGTGTCCAAATTATGTCTGAGTAAATAGATTGTCACCAAACATTGTTCGCACAATATTTGTCAGACATGGACATATTCGGACACAGATATTGTCCGATGTCCGAGTTTGTAATAAAAAAATTTAAACAATCGTCGTTATAGAGCTTAAATTACTAGTAGAGCTATTACCCGGTCAAAAAATAGCAACCCGGGTTAAAAGGGTTTGGGTCAAATATTGACCCGGGTCACAATTTGTTTTTATAATAAAGCTTATAGAGCACATTAATACTAACAACCAAATGCTTTTTGCAATGGCGCACACTATCTGTATTTGCGCATTTTATAACACATATAATTTATTCTTATCGTGAAATGCCTCTTATTCTTTTTTATTTTGGATTTTTAGTGACTATCTTTACCTAAATATTCTACTTTATGGAAAAAGGAAACTTATGGAAAATTTGGATAAGGAAAGAGATTGTTCCTCATAATCTTGATGATCTAACCCAGATGTGCAAGTTTTTTTATTATGAATAAGGGCCCAATTTGAAAATATGCTTATTCTTACCCAGAAATGGATGATTTAAAATTATCTTTAAAAGTTTGTCAAAGATTACGACCTATTAATTAGGAGAACAGACCGAATAAGTTTTCCACTAATTTCTGCAATTTCATTATCACTTAATATAAATTTCTTTCCCAGAAATATTACTGGCAGATGGAGTTTGGAAACTAAATCTGCAAAGTCTTTTTGGTAAGCGACTAACATTTCTTATAACTTCTCTCAGAAAAAGGTTAACTACTTAAGACCAATTTTATTTCCGCTTTTATTCAAAGTAAAACTTTTATACAACCCTTATATTATAAAAGATGAATTTTTGGGATCAAGTTAATGAAATAGAGAAAAAAGTGGCGAAAAATGTGGGAAAAAAATTTCACAAGTTTTGGAAAAAAAGGATGATAATTGGATGATGAGAAGAAAGCCCACACCTTTGAAAAAAAAGAGAAAATATGAAGAAAATCTATCTTAACGAGTTCAAAAAATATGTGCCCAAGTAATTTTGCATCCTTCAAATTAGTGCCATTGTGGCTTAAGCATAACTCAAATTTTACTTCCTGCAGGACCCCGGACAATTATATTTAATCTGGTATGTATGAAATGAGGTAAATTTTTTAAAAAAAAATTTAAAAGGTGGTATGTAAAAAATGAGTTTTTTAGAAAAATGTGGGAGGTAAAATGAGGTAAATAAAAAATAGGTAGGATGTTTTATAGGTAAATTTTTACAATTTTTAAGGTAGTATGATATAATGAGGTAAATTATTATACTATTATAGAATGTAGTGCTCCTAGGTCCGGTCCGGGATCAGACCAGACTCTGACTCTAAATTTTACTAATTTCAGACTTCAGACCAAACTATGAGTCCAGTCCGGTCTGGTCCGAAGTCTGCAGACTGGTTTGAGTCCGAATATATTTATATGTATTTTTTGGCGCTGAACAAGTTTACTTAGTGCATTTTGTTAGAATAAATTAGTAAAATTTTATGAATCATAAGATTTTATAGAATTTTATTAATAAAATTCTATAAAATCTTATAATTCACAAATTTTTATTAATTAATTCTAACAAAATGCACTAAGTAAACTTGTTCAGCACCTAAAAATACATTAAATCGGCAGGGTTGTTTTTATTTTACTTGAAATTTGGAGAAAAGATGCATAATTTTGGATTTTTGATCAAAAAAGTCAAATTTAAGCATCTTTTCTCCAAATTTCAAGTAAAATAAAAACAACCCTGCCGATTTAATGTATTTTTTGGTGCTGAACAAGTTTACTTAGTGCATTTTGTTAGAATTAATTAGTAAAATTTTATGAATCATAAGATTTTATAGAATTTTATTAATAAAATTCTATAAAATCTTATAATTCACAAATTTTTATTAATTAATTCTAACAAAATGCACTAAGTAAACTTGTTTAGCACCTAAAAATACATTAAATCGGCAGGGTTGTTTTTATTTTACTTGAAATTTGGAGAAAAGATGCATAATTTTGGATTTTTGATCAAAAAAGTCAAATTTATGCATCTTTTCTCCAAATTTCAAGTAAAATAAAAACAACTCTGCCGATTTAATGTATTTTTAGGTGCTGAACAAGTTTACTTAGTGCATTTTGTTAGAATTAATTAATAAAAATTTGTGTATTTTAAGTATTTCTAGAATTTTACTAATAAAATTCTATAAAATCTTATGATTCACAAAATTTTACTAATTATTTCTAACTTATTTATTTTACTTGAAATTTTGAGCATTAAGATTATTCTAATAAATTATCACTTTATAAAATTTAAAATTTATCTTAATTTGGTCAAGCTATAGAAAATAAAAACTTTTTTGTATCTGGTAGGTAAAAGTTTAGGTAAATTTTAGAATTTTTATATGTAGTATGTATAAAAGTAGGTATAAAATCTAAAAATTTTTGGAGTAGATTTTTTCAAATCTTATAATTGGATTGCATACCACATTATATATAATTGTCCGGAGTCCTCTTCCTGCATATAAGAAGTTTCATCGTTACTATATATTAACAATTGTAAATTAGTAATCATATATTCAATATAAGTATAAAATACAAGGTACTTATCTATTACATAGTCACCAATTTCATATAAGGCGAGTGTTAAGTTGTAAATTCCCCCTAAATGCAAGTGATATATGGTGCGGGAAATCTAAAAACTTCAGGCACTTTATATAAAGTAAAGATTAACTAACTCTTGAGGATAAACTAAATTTGTCATTCTCATTAGCATGCTATTACATACATATTGTTCTTTGCTTATTGTTTTTATGCAAAGAAATTGAAATTTCTAGGCCCTTCGCTTATTGAGATTGAAAGTTAGGAAATTTATTTTCTGAGGTGCTGCTGGTTTGCACCGTAAGTCAATATTTTGACAAGTTATACAAAGCATGCCTAACCTCCTGGTTACCCAAATTTTGACCTGTGATTCGCAGGCATTTTCTGACCCGTATGGGCAGTGTTGTACACAGACATTGTCCCACCAATTTTACAGGGACATGGACAGTCCGGGACGGGACGTTCGGGACATGTCCGCAATAATGTCCCAACACGATATTGTTCGCAGACAATGTCCCACTAATTTTTAACTTTGTTCTTACTATGTCTGGGACATGTCCGCTGAGTAAAACCAACAAATTGCGGAATTATACTGACCCTTGGTTTGCATTTTGTAAAAAATGATAATAATTTACGATGGATACAACGAATTTTATTGGTGAGTGATTATGTGTTGATTCGCTGAATGTCTGGGACAAAAAAAATTCTGTGCGAACATGTCCCGGACGTCCCATCCCGGACTGTCCGCTGTCCGTGTCTGTGTCTCATGACAACACTGCGTATGGGTGTTACGGTGATTAAATTTTTGGCTTTAAGCCATACAACTGTTCGAACTGTCCGATGGACATGAATAGCTCTGTCTGAGTCCGGTTTGAGTCCGGTCCGGTCTGGTCTGAGTTCGGATCTGGTCCAAATGACAACACTGCCTATGGGCATGCCAAAAAGCAAATAGGCATGCCCTAATTATATGATATGCAATCAAATCATTGGATAAAAATCAATAATATTTTTCTATTTATTATATATAAGGGGGATTCAGAAATCAGCTGATTTTAGGGAGGTGAGTGGGTCAGCTGAAGTATCAGGTATAATTCCGGCCAAAATTTTATAATTTTGGCCAAAGTTACAAAGTTATTTTTGACCAAAATTATAAATTTATTAACAATATTTAATAATTAATAACTTTTAATTTACAGGATCAAATTTAATGATTTAACTACCAAAATGATCCTTTCAGTGAGAGGATTCTAGCAAGCCAAAATTCTTAAAATCTAATTACTGGATTCTAAGATCAGAATAGATATATGTTACTATAAAAGTTTTATAATTTATTAAAAAATTATAAACCATTTATAGTAATACAAATTTATTCCGATCTCTGGATTCTGTGATTGGATTTTTATAATTTTGGGCTTACTAGAATCCTTTCATTGAGCTGATCAATTTGGTAGTTAAATCATCGAAATTAGCCCAGTAGATCAAAAGTTATTAACAATTGAAAATTAATATTTAATTGTTAATAACTTTTGATCTACTGGGCCGATTTCGATGATTTAACTACCAAAATGATCAGCTTAATGAGAGGATTCTAGAAAGCCTAAATTATAAAAATCCAATCACAGGATTCAAAGATCAGAATAAATTTGTGTACTATAAATGGTTTATAATTTTTTAATAAATTATAAAACTTCTATAGTAGCACAAATCTATTCCAATCTTAGGATATAGTGATTAGATTTTAATGATTTTAGACTTGCTTGAATCTTCTCATTGAGCTGATCATTTTGGTAGCTAAATCATCGAAATTGGCCCAGTAGATCAAAAATTATTAACAATTGAAAATTAATTTTTAATTGTCAATAACTTTTATCTACTGGGCCAATTTCGATAATTTAACTACCAAAATGATCAGCTCAATGATAGGATTCTAGCAAGCCCAAAATCATAAAAATTCAATCACAGGATTCAGAGATCAAAATAAATTTGTGTTACTATAAATAGTTTATAATTTTTTAATAAATTATAAACTTTTATAGTAACACAAATCTATTACGATCTTAGAGTCCAGTGATTAAATTTTAATGATTTTGGGCTTGCTAGAATCCTCTCATTGTGAGGATTATTTTGGTAGTTAAATCATTAAAATTGGCCTAGTAGATCAAAAGTTATTTACTATTAAATATTATATCTAACTTTTTAATAATCGTAAAATCTGATTGGCTGATTGGGGTATCAGGTAGATGGGTGGGGTAGGGGTGAGATGGGCTCATAGTAAAAAAAAATCAGCTGATTTCTGGAAGCCCCTAACTAGGAGATATAAAAAGTTCAACTTACAACATTACAATATTAGATATCATGCTATAATGAACAATCAACTATGCATGTAAAGTGCATATAAAGCACATATATTTTTATTATGTGCATATGACATAATATCGCATGTACTCAGTTTCAAATCAAACTTGGAACTGAGTTTAAATTAAATGCTATTTCTTAAAGTCAAGTCAAACTAGACCGAACTTTTTATATTCCTATATATATGCATTATATATTAAGCTATGATGAAATAAAATACTCTAAAGCTTTAAATTACTTTTAAGGATTTAGCAAATGTCTAACTTTCATATTCTATTATTTGTATATTTACCACTTAAATATTTATTAAATTATTTTGATGATAAATAAGTAAAATATTTACTGTATTTTTTAAAATCAAAACCTAATACATATACTCTAGTCCTATAATAAACATTATCATTTCATTGCAAGTTAAAAGAATTTTTGCTAAATATAGTATGAATAATTATTTACTATATAAAGATCCTAAATTTCCAAGTTAAATTCATCAAAATAAAGAACCCTATGCCATCATTCTATAATCAAATAGATCTACTAATAATGTGGGGGTCATCAATAGAAATGGGACAAATTTATCTAATAAATTTGTCCCATTTCTATTGACTTCACCCCATGTACTAACTTCATTAATGAAATCTTAAATAATATTAGCCTATTGAGTGGATGCTTGCCTATAAATTCAGAATAAGTTAAAGACAAATATATTAGTTAAGCCAAATATCATTTAAAAAAAATAATAAATAAATTCTATTTAGAATTATCTTTTTTTTAAAAAAAAATAATGGATACCATATTTATGTTAAATAATGCCTATAGGTATTATTTCAAGGCACAAATTTGGGCTGAATATAAATTATAATTATTATTAAAAATTTTCAACTAAGTTAAATATTATCTTACCTTATATTCGAATAATACCCATGGGCATAATTTTGTGCAAATACAATAATCATTGAAAGTAATTTTGGATACTTATCGAAGTATGCATTTATACAATTTAGGCTATACAAATTTAATTAATTAGTTTTCATATCATGTATTGTATCTTTTTAAGGGTAGGGTATCTTATGTGATCTACGATATAGCAAAATAACGGCATAACTGCAGGTTGTAGATCACTGATATACAAAACTAAAAATAGATTTTGTCCAATCAAAATAATTTATATTTACTACAATATGTACATACAAAAACTAAATATCTTCGAAGTTATAACTATTTTTTTATTTTTTTACTTTTTTATTTTTTTATTTTTTTTTGGCTTTGACAGTCTCGTCAGTGCTTTATTTTATATAATACTATTATAATACTTAAATACAATATTACAAATTTACTATACTACAAATAAAAAGCCCGGCATCATCTGGTTGCTTCGCAAGTACCTAGATGCGACCTGTCGCACTGGCTTACGGGTAAGCCAGATTTCTGTGTCAGCTCTGTCAAGAACCAAACCATAGTGGCTTGAAACTACTTTTAATATACTCCCCTATTGCCTTTGTCCAAAGAGAGTCAACTTCTCTTTTCCTTGATGCTTTGGTATTTCCTTCATTAGCAACATTTCGCTTTGGAAAACTTAGTGCCGCAGTATTCTTCTTTTTGTCTTTACCCGAAAAAAAAGACCTTTTCATGCTTCTTGTGATTCCTGATCTTTTTTCCCATTCTGCGACCCTTGTACACCTTTCTCTCCAGATAGAATCATAAAAGCCGTTCCGCATTGAGAAAAGAAAGATCTTAGTAATGATCCTAAGATTCCTTCGCCCGATTCCTCTGGTCTTCAAATCTTTAAAGACACTCTCTGGTAGCAACCCCTTGGCTAGATATACTCTACGCAGAGCTTTCTCCTTATCGCTAAGCTTCATAACAAAAAGGATTTCTCTAAAGTCTCTTAAGGGCACCAGACTTCTTTCATTTGTCGAAAGTTCCTTTCAAGCAACCTCTGAGTCCACTGTCTCAATATTCTGCCATGTCGCCCTCAGGCTCTTGCAAAACCCAAGGTGTTCAAGAGTTTCCAGCATGTTTTCACTGCACAACTTGCAACTAGTATCCTTGTAAATTTCTGGTCTTCGTCTGCCTAACTCCTGCAATAATGGCAGCTCATCACACAAAACTTTCAACCAAAATGCTAAACGTTTACTCCTTGCTATTGAGTTACATTTTACTCCTGATGTTTCTTTCAGGTACGACCAAAATAATTGCCAATGAAATAACTCCTTACTATCTTCTTCTCACTCAAGACTTTTGTAAGTACCTGAGGCCTTCCATTCCGCACCGATTTGGGTATTTTGTATTCTTTTGATAAAAGATCTTATTCTCGTTTCCACTACATAGTTTTTCCAACTAAGGCTGCATGTTAACCAGTCATTCGTTTCTGGTATAATATCTACCATCATGCCCTGCCTGGCTCCCTTCTTCGCAAGAAAGTCCGCCCTGTCATTTCAGAGATTGTTGTCATAGCTTTTGACTTTAATAAGCTCCAATTTAATTTTCTTCATTCATAAAAGGTCCTGAATCTTCATCTGCACATTATAATTCTTAACTTTACACCATTTCGAGATCGCATCTAGGTATCTTTTCCCACCTCTTATACATTCAATTGTGACAGCACTATTTGTATGAATTAAGACTATACTATTAATAGGAACCGTTAGCAGAACCAACCAAATAGCCACTAACTCTGGCTTCGAGGATGAAGGCCAGTTTTCCAATTTGGCAAAACCCTCCAAAAAACTCCTTGACCCTTCACTATCTGCCTGTACCCAACCTGCACCCATAACTGAAATACCCTCCTTCTTTAAATAAAGAACCGTCTGTATAAAATATAAATTTGCCCTTCTCTTGACCTAGATTGAATTTAATCTGTTCGTCTAATAAATCTCTTAAGCCCGATTCAAATCTCTGCTTATTCAATATTTCTAGTTCTATTTGTTCTTTTCTTTATGAAGTCTCCGAATATCGGGACTATCCTTTTGCTCGATTTAAGTGTCAGCCTCAGAAGCTGGGTGATGATGTTTTCCTTACGTACCCATTTTGTACACTTGAGCTTCTTGTTACCTTGTTCGTCTTGGCAGTTACATTCCAACAACGACACCTCTCTGTTTTCTAAATTTATACTATGACCCTTATGCTCTGCGAGAACTCTTTTCTTTCCCTTCTTGATAACTCTGTGCACTTCACCTTGGTTCTCCTTATCCTGGAGCAATATCTACTCTTTGCGTCTATCATCACTAGAAATTAAGCACCGGTTCATGGCAAGCCTTGGAATTTCTTGAGAGTGAGCCATAAACTCCCCTTTTAATGCTCTTTCCCTGTGATTTTGAAGAACCACCCCCTCAACTACAGCAAACCATTTCGCTTTCCTTCTTTTTCTACTAGAACCCCGTGCCAACATAAGTTGCTGCCACGATATTAGGCTTTTTCCATCTTTGGTGATGAGTTGATTAAGATAGAAGATGTTGTGTTTTTTGAGCTCTTTAGTTAGGCCCAATGCGTCTGCCTTTTTTAACAGAGCTCTGATTGTGAAACCCGACCCTACAAGGTTCCACTTCTCATTATTGAAATGAAAATTCAGCCCTAGCTCCTTTGCTTTAAGTAGATATCAGGAAATTTTTTATATAGATAAATATCGATATATAACAATTAATCGATATATATCGATTAAAAATTATCGATATATATCGATAAACTAGTTATATATCGATATGTATCTATAATCGATATATAGCATAAATAAATATATATCGTTATATAACCATTAATCGATTTTTATCGTATTTGTTAAACTGATATATAGCGATTAATGGATATTAATCGTCGCGAAACAGATTTTTGCTTTTCCGTGATCTAATGTTGTATTACGTAATATACTGGATTTTTTCTTTATTTTTATTTTTTTTTTTGATTTATTTAACTTATTTATTTTTTTATTCGTTTTTTTTTTTGTTTTATATTTATTGTTTTTATTTTTTTTTACTTGTACTGTATTAATTTAATTTTTTTATTTATTTTTTTTCTTTAGAAACTTTATTTCGCTTACTAGAACGTAAAAGACCCCAAGCGGATTAAAAGAATTGTAGAGTGGACCTGCCTTCCAGAAGTATGTTCGTTTTTGGGAATTTGAAAGTAGATTGCACGAATTTACATAAAGATAAGTTTTTTTTGTATGTTTTTTTTCTTTTTTTGTTGTTATCATTACAACTGACACTAATACATTTTTTTAGTGTTTTCTTGCACGGCGTTTTCGGTATTTCGACGTCTTTCTTGCGGCGAAGTGGAAAGTAGGTTGCACAAATCTACATAGAGTTAAGTATTTTTTTTTGTATGTTTTTTTCTTTTTTTTATCATTACAACTAACTAATACATTTTTTTGGCGTTTTCTTGCGTGGCGCTTTTCAGTATTTGGATGACATTCTTGCGGCGAAGTGATGCTATTCTTGCGGTGAAGTGACGTCGTTCTTGTGGTGAAATGATGACATTCTTGCGGTGAAACGACGACGTTCTTGCGGTGAAATGACGACGTTCTTGTGGTGAAGTGACGGCGTAATGACGACGTTCTTGCGGTAAAGTAATGGCGTTTTTACAGTAATTTGACGGTGATTCGACGGGCGTTCTTGCGGTGCTTTGACGTTGTGGTAAGTAAAATACGACTTTCTTTGTTGTAACTTAATGGCGTTTTTGAAGTGAATTGACGGTGTGTTTGTACACATTCTTGTGAATTATAGAATTCTTATGGTATTCTTGTACGTGTTCTTGTGGTGAAGTGACGGCGTTCTCGACGACGTTCTTGTGGCGATTATACGGTATTCTTGTGGTAAAGTGATAATGTTCTTGTGGTAACTTGGATGGCGTTTTTGTAGTGTGCTTGTAGTAAATTGATAGTATGTAAGTTGAGTACTTCTTGTGATAAAAATAATATAATACCTAATATTGTAATAAAAAAAATTTATATTAGTAACATATAGTAATTATAAAATTATATAGTAATTATGTAATGTAAAAATATATATAGTTTTTTAATAAATTAAAAATTTTTTAAAATCGATTTTTTTAATTATATATTTTTTATTATCAAAATATTAATTGTTTTTATATTGATTATATATTGATTATTAACTATCATGGATATGTATCGATTATAATCACTATAAATATATTGGTTATATATCGATTACTAACTATCATAGATATATATCGATACTAAATACCCCTGCCGATTTCTATCGATAGTGATAGTAATCGATATGTATCTAATACAGATAATAATCGATTTATATCTGATAAGATATATATCGATTAATATCTGTATCAGATATATATCGATTACTATCACTATCGATAGAAATCAGCAGGGGTATTTAGCATCGATATATATCTGACCGGTTAGTAATCGATATATATCTATATATAAAATTTGCTGATGAACCAGACATGACAAATTACTTTTCCACGATCTATACAGATCCTGCATAGTAGCATTATCTTCTATTTCTTTTGTTAGACCAGCGTTGAGGTAACCCTGTTTAATTCTAATTTTTGCGAGACCAGATCGAAGGTCCTCCTGGTTCACTTGCTTATATAAAGCTACAATTTGCCTAGCTGCCAGTTCATGATCGAGGCGTCGGCAGCTACCGAGGTCCTTGTGTGTAATAACAAAGTTACCTACGGATCTTTTAACTCCAATTTTGTGTTTAACAAGTTTCAAAAAGGGCTGTTGTATTTTCTTCAGGTTCTCTGGTGATAATCTCGAGACCTGGAGCATGTACGTCAGCTTCGGTAACAGAAACATATTATTAATATAAGCACATTGGCTAGGCGTAATATATTTTTCCTGAAGTGCCAAAGTAGCCTGCCGTACTATTCCTTTTGCTCTATTCGTAACTAGCGTTTCTTTTAGATTGTGTCCAAACCATACCCCTAACATTCTTATAAGAGATTGATTATCTTCGGGTCTAATCATATCTTTATTGACCTGAATGCACTTCTCCTCTTTACTTAAATTTGAGTTCCATACTAGTAACTTGGATTTATTTCCATTAACTCAATATTATTAATTTGATAAAATTCTTCTGCGATACATAGAATTTGGCTCATTTCTTCTTTATTTTTAGCGATCCAAGAGGTGTTATCTGCAAAAGCAATAACTGTTTGCCTATACGTATATTTGCGGTATGAATTCCTGGCCAAATCTGTTGGCTCCTGGACCTCTACTGTATATCCTAGATTTTTTTCTTTTTGAACTCTCACCAAAAGAGGGTCATAGAAGATGCGCCACGCAAGAGGAGAAATTACCTTGCCTTGATCTATTCCATCTTCAACTGTATTGCTTCAGAAAGACCCACACTTGTTATAACTCTAAACTTTCTACTTTCAAACAAGTTTATAATGAACTGAATTGACCTTTTCGGGACCTTGATTCTTTGGAGGGCTAGCTCTAACATTTCATATGACACTGAATCAAATGCTTTTCGCATGTCCTGAAATAGAACCCAAATCTCTTTCGACTTCTTCTTGGCCTCTTCTAAAATTGCATTCATAAGCTGTATTGGGTACTCCGTTGATGACCCCGAGAGTGCTGCAAAATTTGCTCCTTTCAGGATAGACCTTTCGACCAAAATTGTTGAAAGCCTCTTTGTGACCACTTTAGTAACACACTTTCTGAAAGATTCTAATAGTGCTATTGGCCTAATATTGTTAAGACAAAGCCCCCAATCCTCGTTCTTTGGAATGGGTACAATTAGACTAGTTTTCATTTGGCTGGAATTTTGGCCTCCATTATACACCTATTTGCAAAAATTCTAAAAATGTTCTGAACCCTGCTATCTGCATTTTTAATTAACGTATAACTAATTTTTGAGGCCTCAGGGGCTGAGTTCAGTTTAACTTCTTTCAGAGTATTCTCCTACTCTTCTTTGGATATGTCTAGATCCATACTTGAGTACCAATTATCCTTAATTGATTCAATTGGTTTGTAAATCTTAGCCCATTTCTTAGTCATCTTATCTTTTCTAATTTCTCTCCTTTTGAACTGATTTAGGAAATGTTTGTTTGCTTCCTCCAATACTTTACTCGCGTTGTTTAATAATGTCTTAGAGCCCTCTCTCTCGACTATAAGTCTATCTATTGAAATTCGACTGAAGGGTTTGTCAAGAAAGCTTGACAGCATTTTCCCTTGCTCTCTAAGGATCCTTTCACATCTTTTGTCAGTATTTAATCTAATTGATTCATGTGCTGAGCCTTCTCTTTCTTTCAACCATCTACTCTTTAATAATTTCCACCAACACTTGGTATCTGTGAACCAATCATCTGAAATCACTTGCTGGGCCAAAGGTATGTTTGTTTCATACTTCTCGTTTATTACATGCAAGGTATGATTCACTTCGATAAGGTCTTTGACGTCATAGTCTCTCCCTCTATTAAGTAGTTTTCTCGCTTTCCTCAGAATTTTGCTAATCTTCACAATATCCAAGCATATATTTTCTTGTGCCCTTGCATTTTTCTTTCTATTCTGAGGATAATTATAAATTTTCTTCTTTGGAATGTTCTTATTTGCTGCATAGATGATGCTATTTTCTATTGCATCTCATGCTTCATCCAATGTGCAAGCTTTAGAATTTTCCTGGGCAGTTTCGTTGATTAGCCATTTGATACTTGGCTTATTGTACAAATACTGGTATAGGTCTTCTTTATATTCCTCCCAGTTCTCTTGTGTGGCCTTGTCGTACTCATATACTGTTCTAGTGATCTTCTTTTTACGCACTTCTGCAATGCTAATTCTACCAAGCAACTCTTCAACTTGCATTTCTGCATTAATCAGTGCGTGGTCACTGCAGGTAACATAGTCCATACTATGAATTTCTGCTCTCGATAACGTGTCTATTAGACCTGAAAGCCAGATCTGGTCGATTCTGGTTTTAGATCTACAATTGGACCAAGTATATGCTCTTGATATCGGGTTCAGTCGGCGAAAAGCATTCTTAAAACCTTGACCTAACAACCAGCTATGCAGAGGCAATTTTTTTTTGCACAGGTTGTCTGCTGGCCCCTATTTGTCTAGTGCAGGATCCAGAATGTGGTTGAAATCACCCATTATAATAAACTGTGTTTTGATAGTTCTCTTTATATACCTCTTGACAATCTCCTGTTGAACCCGTTTGATTTTATCTTTATCGTTTGGAGGTAGATAAACCGTAATAACGACTATTTCTAGTTGTTTAAAATAAAAAGCTGCTTCGATCATAAATTCACTATGTCTAACCACTTGATCTAAATGTTTTTCCCAATCCTTCCTTACGAGGAGACCAACTCCTGAACCCTTTTTCTTGTTTGCATCACTACTTGACCAAAAACCGTTGTAGTTTACCAAATTCTTTGTTAGAAAATATCCTTTTTTAGCTGAAATATTTGTCTCAACAAGTCCTATGACAGCATAGTCCCTTGTTTCTACCCAATTTCCAAGCATTTCTAACTTTGTCCGTTTGAATTTTTGATTCCATTAATATTATGACTTGCTACTTTAAATATAATTTCTTTACCAGCTTTAAAACGCTTCAGAATACTGGCAGTCTCTACCCTGCTGGACTCCAGCCTACCTACTACAGAACCTTCTCCCTCTGCTCCTAGGTGTATTGGCCTAGATTCTTTTTGTTTTTTGAAAACTTCGTATTCACTTTTAAGAAACCTATCTATTTCAGAACCCTCCTCATGTATTGTTTTTTGAGAAGATGCTGCATTAACTTGCACTACTGGTATTTTATTTTTAGGAGGGTGCAGGATCTTCTCTTTTCCCTTTGTGACACCTGGGGCGCTGTTTTAGGAGCGAAGAGCAGGCCGTACCTGCTCTACGCTTTCATACCTTTCTTCTATTCTAGCTAGTCTTTTTAAAATTTTCTCCAACATTCCTATATTAGGATGTTCCTCTTTATATTTCTGGGATCTTGTCAAATTATTTTGGCTGTATTTCCGTTGAAACCTCATCTGTTTACCATTGCTTCTATCAACGTTCCTATCATTAATACTATTGCTAATATTTGTTAATGGCATTCTCTTTAGAAAATCTTCATTTCTTAGTATTGAAAATTCTTTAGAAAAATCCTCCTGTTTGTTTTTGAGCACATATTTATGTTCTTGTTTTCTTCTATTGTCAGGTGCTTCTTTGTTAGTTTCCCAAAATAATTTAGTGCTGTAATAGTATGCTGTTTCCTTTAATGCATTTTCCAGATCTTCAGCTGTTTCAAAATAAACCGTTGCCAGACCTCTTTAATTTCCATTGCTATTTGCAGATATGTATACTGCTTTTGCATTAAACCTCTTCATTTGTCTTAATAGAGCAGATTCCACTACCACTTTTGGTACGTTTTTAACAATTGCTCTATAAGCACTCCTGCTTGTTAATGTTTCTGTATCAAACTTTTTGTATGTCAAACGAACAACCTTTCCTTGGTCGAAATGTACTGCCCACATTTTTTCTAATAGATCCTTTTTAGTCTCATTACATAGAACTAATTCAATATAGGCTGCTTCATTTTTTCCAAAAGGCATATATTCTTTCACCTGTGCCAAGCCAAAAGGGCTTAGGCATCTTCTTATCAGTCCAGCCCTTGCATTTCTTGGCAGGTCTCATAAGGTTAGTTCGACCGTAGGCTTTACTTTTGTACTTGTGATTGAAGTTTTTTTTATGTGTGAATTTTGATTCAAACTACCATTGTCATTAGCACAAGTTTTAACAATCTTTGCTTGTGGTGGTTTTGTAACACCTTCATTAGGTTCTGCATCATTGTCTAGCCTGTCAGCTTCCTTGGAGTTTTGGATTGCGCAGTCAATATGCATTTCGTCTATTAGCTCGTTTAATTCAACTTCCTTCTTCATTAAAATATCCTCTTGTATATTTTTCTCTATCAGTCTTGTTACTCCGTTAATTGTTACTTTTTCTTCTAAACTTCTTCTCTCTGTCTTTTCTTTTGTGGGGCTTTTCCTTTCAAAGTTTCTTCCAATTCTTCGTTCCGTAGTCCATGGTGCCGCATTCTAAGTCTAACATTATCTCCTTTCTTGACAATACGGTTTCCTTCTGTTTTACTTCAGGTGTTCTCCTGTATGGATTTTCTAGGCTAAAAGTAATCTCCTTTTTTCTTTTATTGTCTTCAATTCCATTTCTACAAATTGCTTCTCTTCTTCCGATACTAGCATTCCTCTTGCCTTTTTCTGTTCTATCCATCCATATGTATCTAGCAATTGCCTAATTATATAGACAACTCCTGTCCTTTCTAGTCCTAAGAATTTTGCTATACGCTTATCTTTCTTAAGCAATCTATTTTCAAACTCATTAAGGATGAGTTCCTGTGATTTCTGTTCCTTAAGGAATAAGTTTTGGTATTTAATTTCCAACCCCATTTTTTGGGATAAAGACGTATATATAGTTTGTGCTAGAAAATTCTAGAAAATTCTTGTCGTTGTTTCAATTCTGTTTTTGTGCACGTGATTTAATTATCAAATTTATACACGTGTTTTGTTTGTTTACTTGATTATCTAGTATTTGTTTGTTTGCTTGTTTGTTTACGCGTTGCCCGATCAGTTCCAACGATCTGCAGACAGGGGTAAGCTAATTTCCCCAAAAAAGTTTTTAGAATTTTTTCCAAAAATAAAAAACTGTGCAAGGCTCTACAAGTTTATGTCGTTGAGCCAAGAGCCAGTACTAAATACTGTTTATTTTTAGTAACACACTTCTTTACTTAGTCGACCTGATCTTGTTTTCTAATGTGATTTTTGCTTTAAATGTAGTTACTCTTCTGTAACGTTTTTGGTACAGATGATCGTTGGGAAGAGTTTTTTTGCATTTTTTTATTTTAATTAATATAATACTAAATAATTATATTAATAAAATGTTTTGCAAAATTATTACAAGCATTACAATCAAAAATTTTAGCTTTTTTCGACTATCTAAATAGACTATTTACCATGTTTTAATACGGCTACAATATACCGTATAATCTATAAATAGATTATTAATAACCATATTTTTCACGAAGAGTCACTAGTAAACTTCCAAAAATTCGTAAACGGCATGACTTTTTGCAACATAATTAAGTATAAACAAGCTATTGAAGTTGTTATCTGTAAAATTTAAAGAAAAATATTTATTTTTTAAAAAAGTTTGCTTGAGATGCACATTTTTAAGACTGGATGAGCAAAGTTAACTTTGCCTTATTCCTAAATAAACTCTTTTTTAACCCAATTTGCTAATAGAAAACGACTTACTGTTGAGTGCACGAGCTTTTGAACGATCAAGAAACAGTTTTTTTTGACGACATTAAACCGTTGCGAAAAATTTTTAAAGATCACGAGTTTGTGTGATCTTTTATAAGGGCTGAGTTCCGTGATCTGCATGAAATTATATATGTGTAATGTGACCTAAAATACCCTACCTTTAACTAATCTAGCCAGCTAATTTTTTTTTTTTAAATTTCTTTTTTTTTTTTAACTGGCAATTTTGCTTTTATTAAAAAAGAGCGTAAAAAACTTTACATAGTTTTAGTTACAAGTAACATACTAACTACAGGGCTGCTAACTAGAATCTTCCTATATCTAATAAAAACTCACTCAATACCAAAGTACCTAGGTGCAACCTGCCATGACAACTAGTTCTTCTTCTACAGCTACCTGCAACTTACTGCAAGTATTCTATATTCACCGAATGGCTGCTATTAGCCTTGTCAAAACCACTTTTTTCTTTAAATCCTTTTTACCTAGCTTCAACGGTAGAATGATTTTACTCATAATCCATTACAGAAATGAAAAAATAAAAGAAATTGAAATATAAGGGAAAGTATAAAAATATGGGAAACTACTAAACCTAAATGAAATACTAAATATAATAAAACTAATTAAAAGAAACAAGATGAGAAAGACAAAGAAAAGACCAATCTTGACAAAATAAGTAAAATATAAAGAAAATAAAAATTATATAATACTATATAGAAACTCTACTTTAGTATTATATATATGAAATCTATCTAAGAAAAAGAAAAAACAAAGCAAAAAAAAAGTGCATTGTATCAATGGTTATAAAAAATTTCTATGTGCAGTTCAAAACATCTTTGACATGTCATTTACTATTTACATCACAGCTAATGATCTACTCATGATGTCAACACTAAACCAGTAGGCATTTCCAATTTTGGAAGGAGTAAACACTGCTGATCTTTGGAGAGAATAAACCAGATAGCCCACTTTTTGGCAAAAATTTCAAAAAAATCCAATGGGTGAGAAGTGGAAATAAAAAGGTACCAAACTTAAAAGAACTTGTAGGAGTTATGCTACATATAATAACATATTGCAAAACACAGCTCCAGTGTCTAAACCTGCTACTTCTTTGCTCAATAGCACTAAAATCACAAACTGGGAGCACTATCTATCAAGTATATCCGTGGACATTCCAGGTTCCTTCTTCCTGCAGTGTTTCAGTTTCCCAATAGATAGCCTCAAGTTCCAGTCGCTATTTAGTAAAGTCAGTTTATTCTTGTATATATTAAATATGCAGTTTTCATAGGTCAGCCTTTTAGAAAAATTTGGTACAGGTAATTGTTGGAAAGAGTTTTTTTTTTTAAATTTCATATATAAAATTTTATGAAATTTATATAAATTTTTTTTAAAATCCCATCTGGTTATTAAAATTTATAAAAAATTTTTTTGAGGTTTTCAAATTTTAACCTGCTCAGGTTATAAAAACCAATAGAAAATTTTTTGTAGCCTTAGTTTAAAATCTAACAAAAATTAATTAATCATTTCAGATATTGAGTGATTGAGAAAAAAAACTTTTTTTTTGAAGTATAATACCAAGCCTCTTTTATATATATTTACAAAACAATAAGGGTGGTGACAAATATTACATAATATTTTAGGGGGAGAGGAGTCTCTGAAATTTTACATTAAATATAGAAATTCATAATAGCCAATCAAATTTCTCTTATATAGGAGGGAGCAGTGTTGGCATATGACCTATTATGACCGTTATGACCTTTATGACTATTATAGGTCATAAAGTCATAAAAATATAGGATATGAATTATGACCTAGGTCATAATCATATCCAATAGAAATTGCCAAAAAAACCATATAACAAAATTAATAAATTCAAATACTATCTAACGCAATTCTATCTTATAAAGAGACCCACAACACGTAAATCAAGTTAGAATAATATCGTGCATGATCCATATATGTGTGCATTATCATTAGGAAATTTATATATATAGATATTGATCGATATATAGCACTTAATCGTTTTATATCGATTATAAAATATCGTTATATATCGATTAATTGTATAAAAATCGATATATATCTATAATCGATATATATCATTTTTTATATTAAATCGTTATATATCTATAAATCGATTATAATCGTAATTATTTGAAATGATATATGACGATTAGCATATCTTTAACGATTACATAGTGTTTTGACCGCGTCACAAAAATTTCAGAGTTCAAACTTTCTTAAGCCCATTTGATTCGTAAGCTGCTATAGATTATAAAACCACAAAATGAGCAAAAAAACTTAAAAAAAAAAAAAAAAAAGGCCGTTTTGAACGATTTTTACCCCTCTCTTCCTTTTACCCCTCTCTCTCTTTTACCCCTCTCTTACTTTTACCCCTCTTTTCCTTTTATCCTTCTCACCCTTTTTTTTTTTATTTTTAATATTTCGAATATATATATCTCACATATGATATGTGAGATATATATTTAAAAAAATTTGAATGCTAAAAAAAAAATTGCCGCGGTCGTGGTTTATGCGAGTTATCATCATTATTAAAAATGGAAATAGGATTCGATATAAGAAATCGAACTCAAAACGAGTTTGAAAAAATTTTTTTTCAATTTTAACTCCATGGTTTCTTTTGATATTGTCTTGATACGCCAATTTTTTTAAAAAAACTTAATGGATGTGTTTTATCGCCATATGATTTTAGATAATAAAGGAAGGATTAAAAATTTTGTCAAAGTTGATAACCTATTCAATGCAATATATAAAATTATAACGATAAGCATTGGTAATGACGACTTACGAACAAAATCATAGAAATTAACCAGAACTAATCTTGTAAAAATTTACTTTGTACCGCAACAAGTCACAAAGACTTATTCGCTAAACCAAGTCTAGCTATAATAAAAATTATATTGATATAGTTTGAATGTGCGTAGATGATACTCTTATGCCGATATTGCGATCTTGTTACATGCGTGTGCAATTTTTATTGGTTAAATGTTATGACTTGGTTATGACCTATTAATTTAGTTATATGACCTAGGTCATAATAGTCATATGACCACTGGTCATAACGTTATGACCTTATGACTTTATGACCATAGGTCATATGACCATATGACTAAGGTCATATTAAAATTTTGTTATGACTTATGTCATATTCCATCACTGGGAGGGAGGGGTAGAGGGTATAGTAAAATTATATTACGTAATATATCTGATATGTCACCACCCTAATTTATATTAATTATGTATTAATAGACAAAAAAAACTTCAAATGTTACTTTGTACTGTTTTCTTAAATAAATATAGCCCACTTTTTTGAAATCAGCTTTTTAAAATCTGCACCTTACAGTTAGGATCAAATATAAATTTATAATTTAAAGAAATTTACATACCCATATTTATTATATAACTAAGCAGATGTCTAACGTTATTGTGGTAATTCACAAATGGAAAATGAGAACATATTTTTGTATTTTTTATTCTATAGCTAATAGTGTTATATAGCATTTGTTGAACTTGCAACATAAAATTTAATTGGTTGAATATCATGTGATTGCACATGATCTAAATAGGGCATGCCCAGGGACGATGATTTTCTGTAGTGACTAAACTCAAATTTTGTGGTAATTAAATTTAATTTCTGTGATTATCTGCAAAATAAAATTTTTGCAATAAAAACCCTGTTTCTGCACTCAAAAATTAGAATATTTTGAAGCTTTCCAATACCCACACTTGTATTTTGTGTTAATTGATTGTCTATCCTTCTGAAACTCTCTGCCAAAACTCGCAATTAGATTGGATTCTAGTCAAATTTTAGGTCAATTCTACAATTATCTGTGATAAAATCCAATTTTTGCAAAAATTGGCGAATTCTGCAAATTCCGGAGCATTCTGCATTTTGCAGAAAATCATCATCCCTGGGTATGCCCTATGGCAGTATTGTACATTTTGGCTGTCCAAGGCCTTTTTTGGCCTTGTTTATGTCCAAAATGTCCAAGTGCCCAAGGTTTATACAGGCTTTAATAATTATTAAATTTGTCTAAAAAATATATGATTATATATTTTTTGAGGTGCTAAACACATTCCAGTTAAAATTAAAATAGATTGCCTTAATAAAATTTTAAGTAATTTTATTTTATTTAATTGTCCAAGATTGTCCAAAATTGTCCAAACTACTGTCCAAAGCTGTCTTGTGACAACACTGCCCTATGGGCATACTGGCATAGGACCCCGGACATGTAGTACAGAGGTCATACGTTACGCATTTCAGCAAAAACCCCCGAAATTTAAAAAGCAAAAAAATCATTTTTGGCAATTATCTTGGAATCCGGTAGTCCAATTTGAATGAACATTTTTTTAAAATGAAGCTCTTAGTGAGACGCATCTAACAAAAAAAAAGTTCATTCAATTCTGATCACTGGATCAAAAGTTATTTAAATAAATAGATTTTGTCGTTTTCAGCAAATTAGGTCAAAATTGGCCAAAATCCAGTTATGACCTATATGAGAGATGTCTGGGGTCCTACTGGCATGCCATGATCCAAGCCATGCTAATAAAGGCATGTCCAATTTTTTTACCATACCTCGAACCCTAGTTGTAGCTTATATAATAAATAATTTTAAAAATTTTAGTAAATAGTTGGACATATTAGACCTGGACTATGTCCAAATATATGTCCAATGTCCAATCCAGTCCAATCATATTAAAATTAGATAGACATATATCCAAGTACAAATATAGTATTTGGTTTTAATCAGTTATGAGAAGGACAGCATCAAGTTATATTAAATTTTATAAATCAAAAAGATACTTTAGTACTTTTAAAAACAGGAGGTGGAAAATCTTTATGTTTTGAAATATAGCAGTTCTTTTTGAAGGATTAACTATTGTAATATGCCCATTAACTGCTTTAATATGAAATCATGTGGTAAGAAATAACAATATATATATATATAATATAACTATTTTTATAATCGTCAAAATTCTTAGCAGCTAAAATATCTTGTGCTAGATTATATACATCTACTGAATCTACAAACAACCTCAAAAAAATATATTTGTAGGGATTGTAATAGCCCTATAAAAAAGTGGTCCAGGTTGGTATCTGGAATCCATGGAATGGCACGGTCGGAGTGGTATGTATAGAGGTGTTGACGGAATAGCACGATAATAAGTGGCATGTTATGTCATGTCATACGTAATATCATCTTATTTCACGGAATAATATGTGTTAAAGGTAGTATGTATTGGCTCATTTCACAAAGAGCGAAAGATCAATATACGATTTTTTTAAAAAAATTGCAATATCTCAAAATTTCACTAATGAAACTGCTCTGGGCTCTTAACAAAAAAGATTTCTTACAAAATTTTGATACATGTGCAATTAGTTTGTTTATATTGTATTTGTTGATATACCTGTGCCAAAACCTGTGCCATTTGGACTAGTAAAGTGTTGCAAAACCCGAGCCATTAACGGTCCAATTTGTACGGGCATATGGTCCACCACAGGCCAAAAATCCGTGCTAATCCAAGCCTCCTATATACAGTACCAAAACTTGTGCCTTTATGCCGCCAACCCGTACCTTAGTGAACCAAGTCGACCTTAAAAAATCAACTTGACTAAGTCGACTTAAGTTGATTATAAAATTCGGCTATTAACTGAAAGTCGATTTCTTTATTTGCTCATGTCACGTGCCATGCAACGACCAATCACAGTCTGAGTTACACTTAGATTAACAAGTTACACTTAGATTAACAGTTAACACTCGATTTTTGAGTTAACAAGTTACACTTAGATTAACACTTTAATTTTATTCTACGAGTTAAGATTACAATTTTTAAAATAATACAATTTGCACAATGTCAATTTTTTTCCATTTACGCGATATTAGATTATTTTATTTAAACATGCTCTTCAATTTAGTATTAATATTTCTAGAGCATTGTATTAGTTTACTCAATTGCATATATGTAATTTAATATCGATTGAAATTTTTTTGGGTAATGATTTTTACCCAATCGACTAAGTCAGCTTTGCAAAAATCGGGTTGGTTAAGCCGACTAGTTGACTTAAGTCGATTTTGCATATAACGACTTGTATCACTACCGTACCTTTATGGTACATTTTTCTTATAGGGTGGGTTGGACTCAATTACTTTTTTATTACACCCAAAAATCTTATGAACCAACTTTTTTAAATATTCTTGAATCAGTTAAATCAAGAAAATAAGTTGCGTATTGTTATAGATGAAGTCCATTGCGTATTTGACTATGAATATTTTAGGTAATAAAAATAGTTGGATTCAATTATTCGATAGTTAAATTTAGTAAAGTTTTATTTTTATAGAGATTCTTGGAGTAAGTTATATCTTTTAAAGGAAAGATTTCCAACTATACCTATACTTGCAATGACAGCTACTCTTGCATATGAAGATATTATCTTATTGTAAGATAGACTATGATTTAATTCTGAAAATGTGGTAACTATTCGAGGTGAAACTCTAATACGAAATGAACTAATATATGAAGTAATCAAAAAAAAAGAGCGTGGTAATAGTAGTAAAATGATCTTATTAATCTTATAAATCAAATAACTGAAGGAAGAACAATTATATATTGTGCAAATAAATGACAATGCAATCAAGTAATGGAAATGCTAGTAGAGTCTTTAAATGATAAAATTATAAATATTTTTTATGGTAAAATGATGGAGACAGAAAAAAGTACAGCAATGAAAAAAATGGCTTTCTGGCGAAACAAAAATAATAATTGTAACTTCTGCATTCGGAATGGGAATAGATGTCAATGATATTCGAATAGTAGTACACTATACTATTGCCAATGAATATGTGTTAGTATTATGCAAAAAGTTAAATTCAATTAGTTTTATATTGATCTTGATTAATTTCTATACTTGCCTTACAAAGCTAGCTTTATTCAACAATCTGGACATGCTGGCAGAGATGGTGAAGTTTCAAAGGTCGTAATATTATATTCTAAAAAATGACAAGCGGACTCTTTACTCTATACTTTCAGGAAGCAGAGAAATGTAAGTAATTAGTTACAATTCTATTATTAAAATACTAATAAAAATTCACAACAATAGTGATTCCGATCAATATTTGATATCAGGACAATATAAAATTTTTGAAATGTTGTTTTGTATAAATACATACCAATGTCGCCTACAAATAGTTGCTCAAGCATATGCATGGCCGGGTGAACCAACACCAGTAGTGTGTGAAAGATGTGATAATTGTTTGAGACGTTTTGGAGATAAACCGGAGCAGAAAGATGCCTTTAATGAAATTAAAGAGATGTTAGATATTGTGGAAATATTATGCTCAAACTTTACAAAAGAGATACGACCAACTGATGTAGCAGATGTAATCCGTTGTAATAAAAATGCTAGTGTTCGCAGAGAAGGTTTTGATGAACTACCATTTTACACGGATTCCATAAAATCTGCCAAACCAAAAGTACTAAAAAACAATGATTTAGCCACTCTGGCACTTACTGATCTAGTTGTTCGTGGCTTGGTGAATCAAAAAATTGTACTGCAGGGTCATACAAATTGTAAACTCGTAATTACCGACCTCGCTAATAATGCACGAACAAAAGGTGGTAGTTGAAAATTGATATTATTGGGTAAAAAAGTAAATCGATGGATATTCGATATTTTCTGTATTTGTTCTAGAATAAATAAAATTTTATCATCTGATTAGTTTGTGTTACCCAAAAATTTACCGTGATCATATAGGAAATATTTACAATCAGCTAATATTGATCGTTGATGCTGTCTAGCTTATTGTCATAAATTTCAAATTGTTCAGGATCTTGCAATATTTGTTTAATTTGTTTAATAAATTCAATCAAATATTTTTGTTCTGATTTGGGTTTGATCATCTGTAAAGCGTGAAAACAGTATGTGAAATTCAAGATTAAAAAGAAAAGGGTTATACTAACTTCTATATTATACCATTTTAGACCACCGATTTTCGCGATTGTTTGATATTTTTTTTTCTATTCCTAAAAAGGTTCTATATCCATTGATATTTGATATAATGTTTACCCAATCCTCTTTAATTACTTTTTCATCTCGCTTAAAATGCAAAAGTGAAATAAATTGTTAGTGACTGATTCAAAGTATGCATCAGAAAAAAATATAAAAAATATAAAAGCAGAATAGAATCAGACTTCTAAGGACGAAATTATCAATTGGCTGAGCTGTAAGGCTCAGGACCATATTTTATATAAAGTAAAACAAGCCGAGGTACAAAAGGGAGATTTAATAGGTAGAGCTGTAAGGCTCTGAACCATAATTTATGAAGTAAAAGGAACTGAGGTACCAAAAAACGTTCGGTTGGTAGAGCTGTAAGACTCTGGACCATATTCTATCTAAAGGTAAGGTACAAAAAGGATGGTTCGGTTGGCAATGCCGTAGGGTTTAGGGTCAGGTAATCGTTTAAATACAAAAGGTTGGTAGAGCTGTAAGGCTCTGGACAATACTTTGTTATCATAAAGATAAATTTCATCATTTTCTATATAGAAACAATTAAAGCAATTTTAAATTTCTGACCTGTAATTTACTGATAATAACGTTTTCTTCTCAAGTTCATTCTTGTAAAAGGATGAAATATCTTTTTAAAGGTATTAATTAATAGCATCTTGAGGTGAATGATGGTTTCCAGGAAATTCTCTTGAGAGATAAGCCAGTCTAGAACATTTACATTGTAAAAAGTTGTCCACTCAAAATATTCCATTTTTTTAGTTGACAGTGTGACATTTCACCTGATCGTAACGAATTTCTATGTACGTGATGATCGACAATGGCCACGTGACAATAAACGCATTTTCCATAATAACCGAATCGTCTTTCCTTAACTTCATAACGGGGTACCTGATAGTTCATTTCGCTAGTTCCACTTGTATTATCTATTTATCGGAATTTCACTCCTTCTTTCAATGGCTGTTAGGGCGGGAATGGGCGGGACCATACACGAAAGAGCCAGATCCAAATCGGCAGCGAAAAAAAATGCACTGTCAATGCAATAATTCATCTAATCCTTAAATCCTATCTCAGGTTAAACGGATCAGATGGCGATAATAACCCTATCGTGACTATCGTCAACGCATAGGGCTATTATTCTCGCTCGTATCAACTTTATTGATGAAGACACATATAGGAAAAGAAAAAGCATCGTGGTAAGGTAGTGTATCTTCAAACGGGATGCTCTTGCAAGGTACGACGGCTAACCTCTTCGACATTAAAGAAATCTTCTTATAAGTCTTTGTCTCTAAATGGTGTCTGGTTCACGCCACACTTATTGATGTAGTAATTTGCACCGTTGGCGATTTGCACTATATCGAACCACGTGCATAATTTACAGTTGCATATCCTCCCTTCCCATTTCTTCGATATCTCTGAACTCGTTATAATTCATCCAAGGTAATTTATCTTAAGTTCGAGATTGATATGATCTTAGTTTTCAACCACAGTACCAGGTATTTGTCACATAGCCTATGAAAATACTTCCCCACCTTTACTACCTCTAAGTAAAAGTTTAAATTCATATGGAATTTCTGTAGCATCATAAATCCCTGAACAGTGGATACAAAACTTCTATATGCCAGGATTTTTCTGACATGTTTCGATGTTAAAACCTACAGATTTCTTTTGGATATTTTTGCTAGGGAGGCATTAATACATAAAGTTATGTGTAAATATAATAATTAATGGTAAATATACTTACAAAGTATTTATAAATTCGATCATCCATGACTCGTCAAATTGAGCATACTCTGTATCATTGATATGAGCCTTGATCCACTCAATAACATGCAGATTAGGGGATAAGGATCATTATCTACAATTAGATAATATTGATCGTTGATGCTCTCTAGCTTATTGTCATAAATTTCAAATTGTTCAGGATCTTGCAAGATTCGTTTAATTTGTTTAATATATTCGATCAAATATTTTTGTTCTGATTTGGGTTTGATCATCTGTAAAGCGTGAGACAGTAAGTGAAATTCAAGATTAAAAAGAAAAAAGTTATACTAACTTCTATATTATTTAGAACCATTTTTAGACCACCGATTTTCGCGATTGATTTTATATTTTTTTTCTATTCCTAAAAAGGTTCTATATCCATTGATATTTAATATAATGTTTACCAATCCTCTTTAATTACTTTTTCGTCTCGCTTAAAATGCAAAGTGAAGTAAATTGTTAATGACTGATTCAAAGTATGCATCAGAAAAAAATATAAAAGCAGAATAGAATCAGACTTCTAAGGACGAAATTATCAATTGGCTGAGCTGTAAGGCTCAGGACCATATTTTATATAAAGTAAAACAAGCTGAGGTACAAAAGGGAGATTTAATAGGTAGAGCTGTAAGGCTCTGAACCATAAAGTAAAAAGAATTGAGATACAAAACGGAAATTCAGTAGGTAGAGCTGTAAGACTCTGAACCATATTATATAGAGTAAAAAGAACTGAGATTCAAAAGAGAAATTCAGTAGGTAGAGCTGTAAGGCTCTGAACCATAATTTATGAAGTAAAAGGAACTGAGGTACCAAAAAACGTTCGGTTGGTAGAGCTGTAAGACTCTGGACCATATTCTATCTAAAGGTAAGGTACAAAAAGGATGGTTCGGTTGGCAATGCCGTAGGGTTTAGGGTCAGGTAATCGTTTAAATACAAAAGGTTGGTAGAGCTGTAAGGCTCTGGACAATACTTTGTTACCACAAAGATAAATATCATCATCTTCTATATAGAAACAATTAGTGCATTTTTAAAATTCTGACCTGTAATTTACTGATTATAAACGTTTTCCTCTCAAGTTCATTCTTGTAAAAGGATGAAATATCTTTTTTAAAGGCATTAATAGCATCTTGAGGTGAATGATGGTTTCCAGAAAAAGTCTCTTGAGAGATAAGCCAGTCTAGAATATACATTGTAAAAAGTCTTCCATTTCTTTTAGTTGAGTGATCACTGAATTTCTATGTACGTGTGATCGACAATGGCCACGTGACAATAAACGACTTGTACCGGTAATTTTAGCCTAACAGCTAATATGAAGTTTTTTTTTTATATTTTTTTTTATTGATTGATTTCTTTGTATTATGGGGTTGGTATGCCACATTGGCTGTGGGAATTGGAAATGGGGGTTGTTAACCATCATTACGATACCTTCGGGTGTTATGGAAAGGTTTAATTACATTTAGATGATAGAAAAATGCCCTTGTTTGTAATATACCTAAGTAACGATAGTAGTAGAATTTAGGATTTGTAATTATACTTAGCTTAATAAAAATTCGATTTCTTTATAAATCTGTCATCATGTTACATTATTACCGTTAATAATACCCTATTCCTTCTGTTATTATCTATAACATAATCCACGCATATACTTATCTTTGAATTCCCTAAATTTTGCTATCGGTTACCAATTAATAAACTATAACCACCTGGGTAGTTACATCACCCATCTGATCCGTGTAACCTGAGCTAGTATTTAAGGATTAGAATTATTGTGATCTGGCAGTGCATTTTTTCTTCGCTGCCTGGCGAAAAGCAAGACAATACAACAAACTTTTACTACTAGCTATGGATACAAATTGAACAAACATACAAATCAAGCAAAAAAAAAAGAAAAAAAAAAAAGAACCTAAAAATTTTTTTTTTTTGAACAACTTTCTCAAGACCTTACACAACTCCTAGAAAATGAATATGATTATAATGTAATAATTGAAGTTGGAGAACAATCAAATATTCAACTTTTAAAGGACCTTCAGCAATCTTATACCAACGTTCACAACACTTTCGTCAAAATTAAGTTTCAGCTATATTTGACTTATTAGTCGCTGCCAATGAACTTAAAGTTACAGAATTAGCTGGACATCTTCAGTCTCACCTTATCGATAGTAATGCATCTTGGCTTCGTTTAAATTCTTCTCGTTTTTATCAAATTAGTTTCCTTGATGAAAGCTTTGGATCTTCACAACAATTTTGCAATAATATTATTGCTAAACATCCAAGTACAACTTCCTCCTCGAAAAGCATCTATTATTGCACCATCTTCTTCAATAACACATTACAGCATGCAGCATAAATTTCATCATGGATCGT
>QKWP01001819.1:20382-36727 GCA_003550325.1 Gigaspora rosea | reverse complement strand
TCTTCAAATTGAGCATACTCCGTATCATTAATATGGGTTTTGATCCATTCAGTAACATGCAAATTAAGAGGTTCGGGAGGATAAGGATCATTATTATCTACAATCAGATAGTATTGATCATTGATATTGTCTAGCTTAGTGTCACAGATTTCAAATTGTTCAGGATCTTGCAATATTTGTTTAATTTGTTTAATAAATTCGGTCAAATATTTTTGTTCTGACTTAGGTTTGATTATCTGTAAAGCGAGATAACAATAAGTAAAATTCAAGATTAAACAAGAAAAAAGTTTATACTAACTTTAAAACCATCTTAGATCACCGATTTTCGCGATTGATTTTATATCTTTTTTCTATTCCTAAAAAGGTTCTATATCCATTGATATTTAATATAATGTTTACCCAGTCTTCTTTAATTGCTTTTTCGTCTCACTTAAAATATGAAAGTGGATAAATCGTTAGTGACTAGAACAAAGTATGCATCAGAAAAATAAAAAAAGAATAACAGAATCAGACTTCTAAGGACGAAATTATTAAATGGTTGAGCTGTAAGGCTTAGGACCATATTATATAGAAAATAAAGCAGCTGAGGACAAAAAGAGAGATTCAATAGGCAGAGCTGTAAGGATAATATATAAAGTAAAAAAGAACTGAGGTACAAAAAGGAAATTGTAGGTAGAACTGTAAGGCTCTGAACCATAATATGCAAAGTAAAAAGAATAAGGTGCTGTACAAAAAAAAAGCTTGGTTGGTAGAGCTGTAAGACTCTGGACCATATTCTATCTAAAAGTACAAAAAGGACAGTTCGATTGGCAATGCCCTAAGGTTCAGGACCATGTAATTGTTTAAATGCAAAAGGGTGGTTTAGTTGGTAGAGCTGTAAAACTCTGGAAAATACTTTGTTACTACTTAAAAGATAAAATTCATCATCTTCTATGTAAAAGCGATTAAATCGATTTAAAAATGCTGACCTGTAATTTACTAACTATAAACATTTTCTTCTCACATTCTTGTAAAAGGATGAAATATCTTTTTTGTGACATTCCACCTGAACGTAATCATGAGATTATCAAATTCGTTGATTGAACTATATGATAAACGGATTAAATTAATATGATGAGATGATCTTCAAAATAAACCAATCATAATAAAGCCCGCTATGCTACCAATAATAGGTTCAACTATATAGCCAGGTTGGGATTTTTGTTGTTGTAAAAGATAATGTATTAAATCAGAGGCATCATTTTTTAAGACTTCGAGTTGTACCTTTGAATTTACTTATTAAATTATATATACGTCGTGGTTTAATAGGATGATTAGGGTATTCATTTTCAAGTAAATGAATTATTTTAATAGGTTGAACATGGCACCGATAATATAATTCAACTTTATTAATCATTTCTTCAGTTAATCGGTGATATCTTGGTGCATTGTTTTTAATATTAGGGTCCATAGAATGATTATGAATTGAATCATCATCAATTAAAGAGCATCGAATGGTTGTTGCTGCAATGCCATTTGCAACTCATGACAGTTGCATTGCGATTACGTTGTTCATCAGGATCAATTTTTTTTTAGGTTGCCATTGTCCAGACCGATGACATACCCTCCAAACAGAGCCATCCTCACGTGTACGGGTACGTCCTTTTCTGACTGCAAATCCACGTTCCATAGCATACTTATCAAGTTTTTTTCCAATCTCTTCAATGGATCGTTTACTTTGATATAAAATGAATATTTACGTTGACTATTAATATTAAAATCGTCAGTTTCATTTTCACTACTAGAATCTGATGATTCAGATGAGATAAAAGTTTCGTAGAGTTCATCATGCGAGTATTTTTCATATTGAATTTCTGGGTAAAAGTCTTCATACAATACGTTTAATTCCGGGGAGTAATTGCTTGAATATTGATCCTAAAAAAAAAGTCTCTAAATTATTAATAGCATTCGACGCTATTTCTTAAAACTACCGGTAATATTAACTAAGCTTTTTTACCAACCTGATAAAGATCTAAGCCAATATCTTCGGAAGAATCCAACATAGCAAGGTTGCTGACGAGTCTTCAAAATGGTAAATTAGTATAACATTCAATGCTATTTTTAATTAAACCAACTTCAATAAATTAACGCACTAGAGGTAAGTTTAATTAAACACTTCCTAAAGAACCAACCGTATTAGAGCATTCACTAAGGGAACAGCAGGCCTTAAAAACGTTGTTAGTTTATTTACTCAATATTCTTGTTAAACTAACTTCATAACACTTCACTAACCTGAGATAGGTTTAAATCAACGTTTAGGTGGGAGTACATTATGCCATAATAATCGTCTTGAGACAGAGGTGAATTTAAATTAATAGTTCCCGGAGAACTAATTGCAGTGCGACATTCAGATGACCAATGGGTCTTTTAAAGTGATAGTTAGTTTAACTTTCCCCTCATCTTGGAAGTTACTTCAACAAACGTTTCGCTAACCTGAAATAGGGTTAAAAGAACCAAGCACTACATAGCAAACAAATAAAGGATCTGCAAGACTTGTCAAGAAAAAAAAAAAACCTCGTCGTCGTTCGCTTGTTCAAAAAAGGTCATCGTGAAAAAAAATCGAATACAGTTTTGTGTTACGATCTTTTTGGGTTAATTTTATATCACATGATTAGGGTGGTTAATGTTAACCAGTGGCATATAGAATAATAATTCATATAAATATACACACATACATCGTAAATTTTAGATACTTTAAATCTGAAACCAAAACTCTGAACAGTGGATACAAAACTTCTATATGCCAGGATTTTTCTGACATGTCTTCGATGTTAAAACCTACAAATTTCTTTGGATATTTTTGCTAAAGAGGCATTAATACATAAAGTTATGTGTAAATGTAATAATTAATGGTAAATATACTTACAAAGTATTTACATCCATGACCCGTCTTCAAATTGAGCATACTCTGTATCATTGATATGAGCCTTGATCCACTCAATAACATGCAGATTAGGAGGTTCTGGGGGATAAGAATCATTATTATCTACAATTAGATAATATTGATCGTTGATACTGTCTAGCTTATTGTCATAAATTTCAAATTGTTCAGGATCTTGCAATATTCGTTTAATTTGTTAATATATTCGATCAAATATTTTTGTTCTGATTTGGGTTTGATCATCTGTAAAGCGTGAAACAGTAAGTGAAATTCAAGATTAAAAAGAAAAAAGTTATACTAACTTCTATATTATTTAGAACCATTTTAGACCACCGATTTTCGCGATTGATTTTATATTTTTTTTCTATTCCTAAAAAGGTTCTATATCCATTGATATTTAATATAATGTTTACCCAATCCTCTTTAATTACTTTTTCGTCTCGCTTAAAATGCAAAAGTGAAGTAAATTGTTAGTGACTGATTCAAAGTATGCCATCAGAAAAAATATAAAAGCAGAATAGAATCAGACTTCTAAGGACGAAATTATCAATTGGCTGAGCTGTAAGGCTCAGGACCATATTTTATATAAAGTAAAACAAGCCGAGGTACAAAAGGGAGATTTAATAGGTAGAGCTGTAAGGCTCTGAACCATAAAGTAAAAAGAACTGAGATACAAAACGGAAATTCAGTAGGTAGAGCTGTAAGACTCTGAACCATATTATATAGAGTAAAAAGAACTGAGATTCAAAATAGAAATTCAGTAGGTAGAGCTGTATGGCTCTGAACCATAATTTATGAAGTAAAAGGAACTGAGGTACCAAAAAAAAACGGTCGGTTGGTAGAGCTGTAAGACTCTGGACCATATTCTATCTAAAGGTAAGGTACAAAAAGGATGGTTCGGTTGGAAATGCCGTAGGGTTTAGGACCAGGTAATCGTTTAAATACAAAAGGTTGGTAGAGCTGTAAGGCTCTGGACAATACTTTGTTACCACAAAGATAAATTTCATCATCATCTATATAGAAACAATTAGTGCATTTTTAAAATTCTGACCTGTAATTTACTGATTATAAACGTTTTTCTCTCAAATTCATTCTTGTAAAAGGATGAAATATCTTTTTTAAAGGCATTAATAGCATCTTGAGGTGAATGGTGGTTTCCAGAAAAATTCTCTTGAGAGATAAGCCAGTCTAGAATATATAGTGTTCATTGAATTTCTATGTACATGTGATCGACAATGGCCACGTGACAATAAACGTCGTTTTTTTTTTTTATTGATTTCTTTTGTATTATGGGGTTGGTAAGCCACATTGTCTGTGGGAATTGGAAATCGGGTTACCTGGGGGTTGTTAACCATCATTATTTGGTACAAGCCACTAGAATTGGGCATAGAGGGTTCGGAACCACCCAAGAATGTTATTAACCACCAAGGAGAGTTTCGAACCAGCAAGGTGGAAAAAAATATATAAGCGGGTGTTTTAATTACATTTAGATGATAGAAAAATGCCCTTGTTTGTAATATACCTAAGTAACGATAGTAGTAGAATTTAGTATTAGTCGGATTTGTAATTATACTTATAACCCGTTTATGACTAAATTTTGCGGTAATTAATAAACTATACCACCTGGTAGCCATCTGATCCGTGTAACCTGAGATAGTATTTAAGGATTAGATGCTTCTTTTCTTCCCCAAAAGTATCACCAGTAATAGCATGCTCTAAGCCGATTGCTACCGCAATATCGCCAGCCCCCACCTCCTTAACGTCTTCTTTTTTATTGGCATGCATGCGAACCAACCGACTTGCATTTTTACTTCGCTGCCCGGCGAAAAGCAAGACAATACAACAAACTTTTACTACCAGCTAATAGAACAAACATACAAATCAAGTCAAAAAAAAAGAACCTAAAAAATTTTTTTTTTTTGAACAACTTTCTCAAGACCTTACACAACTCCTAGAAAATGAATATGATTATAATGTAATAATTGAAGTTGGAGAACAATCAAATATTCAACTTTTAAAGGACCTTCAGCAATCTTATACCAACGTTCACAACACTTTCGTCAAAATTAAGTTTCAGCTATATTTGACTTATTAGTCGCTGCCAATGAACTTAAAGTTACAGAATTAGCTGGACATCTTCAGTCTCACCTTATCGATAGTAATGCATCTTGGCTTCGTTTAAATTTTTCTCGTTTTTATCAAATTAGTTTCCTTGATGAAAGCTTTGGATCTTCACAACAATTTTGCAATAATATTATTGCTAAACATCCAAGTACAACTTCCTCCTCGAAAAGCATCTATTATTGCACCATCTTCTTCAATAACACATTACAGCATGCAGCATAAATTTCATCATGGATCGTCGACGTTCGACGATTTAAAATTTATCTTTGTGGTAACAAAGTATTGTCCAGAGCCTTACAGCTCTACCAACCTTTTATATTTAAATGATTACCTGACCCTAAACCCTACGGCATTGCCAACCGAACCATCATCCTTTTTGTACCCTATCTTTAGATAGAATATGGTCCAGAGTCTTACAGCTCTACCAACCGAACGTTTTTTTTTGGTACCTCAGTTCCTTTTACTTCATAAATTATGGTTCAGAGCCTTACAGCTCTACCTACTGAATTTCTCTTTTGAATCTCAGTTCTTTTTACTCTATATAATATGGTTCAGAGTCTTAAACTTACTTACTGAATTTCCGGTTTGTTATATCTCAGTTCTTTTTACTTTATGGTTCAGAGCCTTACAGCTCTACCTATTAAATCTCCCTTTTGTACCTCGGCTTGTTTTACTTTATATAAAATATGGTCCTGAGCCTTACAGCTCAGCCAATTGATAATTTCGTCCTTAGAAGTCTGATTCTATTCTGCTTTTATATTTTTTATATTTTTTTCTGATGCATACTTTGAATCAGTCACTAACAATTTATTTCACTTTTGCATTTTAAGCGAGATGAAAAAGTAATTAAAGAGGATTGGGTAAACATTATTTTAAATATCAATGGATATAGAACCTTTTTAGGAATAGAAAAAAAAATATCAAACAATCGCGAAAATCGGTGGTCTAAAATTGTTTGGTTCTAAATAATATAGAAGTTAGTATAACCCTTTTCTTTTTAATCTTGAATTTCACTTACTGTTTTCACGCTTTACACCCAAATCAGAACAAAATATTTGATTGAATTTATTAAACAAATTAAACAAATATTGCAAGATCCTGAACAATTTGAAATTTATGACAATAAGCTAGACAGCATCAACGATCAATATTAGCTGATTGTAGATAATAATGATCCTTATCCCCGAATCTCTTAAAGTAACATAATGATTTTCCTATATGATCACGGTAAATTTTTGGGTAACACAAACTAATCAGATGATAAAATCTTATTCCAATAATACAATTTTCAACTACCACCTTTCGTTCGTGCATTATTAGCGAGGTCGGTAATTACGAGTTTACAATTTGTATGACCCTGCAGTATAATTTTTTGATTTACCAAACCACGAATAACTAGATCAGTAAGTGCCAGAATGACTAAATCATTGTTTTTAGTACTTTTGGTTTGGCAGATTTTATGGGATCTGTGTAAAATGGTAGTTCATCAAAACCTTCTCTGCGAACACTAGCATTTTTATTACAACGGATTACATCTGCTACATCAGTTGGTCGTATCTCTTTTGTAAAGTTTGAGCATACTATTTCCACAATATCTAACATCTCTTTAATTTCATTAAAGGCATCTTTCTGCTCCGGTTTATCTCCAAAACGTCTCAAACAATTATCACATCTTTCACACACTACTGGTGTTGGTTCACCCGGCCATGCATATGCTTGAGCAACTATTTGTAGGCGACATTGGTATGTATTTTACAAAACAACATTTCAAAAATTTTATATCAAATATTGATCGATTTGCTGTATATCTTCAGTGGAATCACTATTGTTGTGAATTTTTATTAGTACTTTAATAATAGAATTGTAACTAATTACTTACATTTCTCTGCCTCATGAAATTATAGAGTAAAGAGTCCACTTGTCATTTTTAGAATATAAAATTACGATCTTGAAACTTCACCATCTCTGCCAGCATGTCCAGATTGTTGAATAAAGCTAGCTTTGTAAGGCAAGTATAGAAATTAATCAAGATCTATATAACTAATTGAATTTAACTTTTTGCATAATACTAACACATATTCATTGGCAATAGTATAGTGTACTACTATTCGAATATCATTGACATCTATTCCCATTCCGAATGCAGAAGTTACAATCATTATTTTTGTTTCGCCAGAAAGCCATTTTTTCATTGCTGTACTTTTTTCTGTCTCCATCATTTTACCATAAAAAATATCTATAATTTTATCATTTAAAGACCCTACTAGCATTTCCATTACTTGATTGCATTGTCATTTATTTGCACAATATATAATTGTTCTTCCTTCAGTTATTTGATTTATAAGAGTAATAAGATCATTTTTACTACTATTACCACGCTCTTTTTTTTTGATTACTTCATCATTTCGTATTAGAGTTTCACCTCGAATAGTTACCACATTTTCAGAATTAAATCATAGTTTATCATACAATAAGATAATATCTTCATATGCAAGAGTAGCTGTCATTGCAAGTATAGGTATAGTTGGAAATCTTTCCTTTAAAAGATATAACTTACTCCAAGCATCTCTATAAAAATAAAACTTTACTAAATTTAACTATCGAATAATTGAATCCAACTATTTTTATTACCTAAAATATTCATAGTCAAATACGCAATGGACTTCATCTATCACAATACGCAACTTATTTTCTTGATTTAACTGATTTAAGAACATTTAAAAACGTTGGTTCATAAGAAATTTTTGGGTGTAATAAAAAGTAATTGAGTCCAACCCACCCTATAAGAAAAATGTACTGTAAAGGTACGGGTTGGCGGCGTAAAGGCACGGGTTTTGGTACTGTACGTAGGAGGCTTGGATTGGCACGGATTTTTGGCCTGTGGTGGACCGTATGCCCATACAAATTGGACCGTTAATGGCTCGGGTTTTGCAACACTTTACTAGTCCAAATGGCACGGGTTTTGGCACGGGTATATCAACTATCAATACAATATGAACAAACTAACTGCACATGTATCAAAATTTTGTAAGGAATCTTTTTTGTTAAGACACCCAGAGCAGTTTCATTAGTGAAATTAAAAAAAAAATCGTATATTGATCTTTCGCTCTTCGTGAAATGAGCCAACACGTACCACCTCCGTGAAATGAAGGCGCCATTACGTATGACATAACGTGCCACCTCCCCCGTACCACTTATTACCGTGACATTCCGTCTACGTCATGCCATTCCGTGGATTCCAGACACCAATCCGTATCACACCCCGGACCACTTTTTTTATAGGGCCATTACAATCCCTATAAATATATTTTTTTTGAGGTTGATTGTAGATCCAGTAGATGTATATAATCCAGCACAAGGTATTTTAGCTGCTAAGAATTTTGACTTGATTATAAAAATAGTTATATTATATTTATATATATATATTATTATTTCTTACCACATGATTTCATATTAAAGCCTGTTGGGTACAAAGTCTATTCACTAGATGTTCTGCGCCTGAAATAGAGATAAAAAAGACCAGCAGACTTTTAAGCGAGGCACTTTGGCAGGCTTTGGTACTATTGAGCAAAGATATAGTAGAGATACTTTAGAGCTTTGTAAAGTTCTATAGATATGAAAATAGAAGTAAAGGCTTGGTTAAACATGCTATTCTATATAGTGTAACTCTTACAAAATTATTTTAGTTTGGTACTCTATCCATTGTTCCTTTGGACTTTTCAAAATTTCAACAAAGTAGGTATTTTAGTTTATCCCTTCCAAAAGATTGGCAGTGTTTACTTCTTTCGATTTGGGAACATGCCTACCAAATTGGAATCTGGTTACAAGTAAAAACAAAAAATAACACATGAGGTGTTCTGAAGAAACTCTAAAATAAAATTTCCTTTTAGAATGTTCTTTTAGATGTAGCATTTTCTTTTTCTTTTTGTTCTTTCTATATAGTATTGTCATGTTCCATTCACTTTTTATCTTTTTCTTCTTTCTTTATTTTATTTTTTGTATATTTTGGTTATTCACTTAGATAGTTTAGATTTTCCCTTTTTTATACTCTTTTTTAGTGATTTGAACTGAGAAAATTTTCCTTAATCCTTAATCGGTTAACCAAACTGATTCAACCGAATAAGATTTCTTTATGTTTACTTTCGGAAATTCTAGGACCTTTTCTCAAATTTTTGTCTCATCTACTATGTTCATTCATTTTTTTTTCAAACTTTTAGAAACCTTTGCTCTTTTATGATATCATTTCATTTTATTAACCGATTTTCAACTGGTTGTACAGGTCAACCGATTAAGCATTTACTCAACCAGTTATCCGAAATTTATTCGGTTCGGGTTGGTTAACTGAATATAGCACAACCAGTTCAAATTACTACTTTCTTTTACCTTCTATATTGTTTTGTTTTATTCTAATAGAATTCTTTTTACTTGAGAAGCTAGAAGAAGAAGGTTTGAAAATGTTGGTGGTCATGATAGATAGCAACTACAGTTAATAATTCAAAACTCTGGACTCTATTGAGAGAAGGTAAAAATAAGAAAATAGTTTGCTATAGATTACTTTTAGGTATCTTTGGACAACCAGATGGGTCACACTTTGATATTAGGAGCTAAAATTGCTTCACTCTATAAAATAACTGTTAGTTTACTAATAGTTATACTTTAGAGTTTAAATAAAGTTGTAGCATGACTGCCGAATGAAAAAAAAATTTTTTTTTATAACAAGTCTTTACAATTTTTTATTTATTGAAACTTTTAATTTGCAAAATATATTAATAAAATATAATTATAATTAACTTTACAAATGTATAAAATCTAGTATATTGAAAACAGGGATGGCACGTTACTATGTTCAAATTGTTTCAATTTTTTTTGAATATATGTCGATTTTCAATTGGACATATGTCCAAAAAAAATTGAAACAAATTGGACATTGTAACATGCCATCCTAGATGGAAAATTACAAAAAATACAACATATAAAAAAAAATTTTTTTATAAAAACCTTATTATTAATTTATAAAAATACTCTAAACAATTTTTGAATACTTATAGATGTTTGTATATAAAAAAAATTAAGCTACTAATTTTTTTAAATTTTTAATACATTTTTTAAAATGTGCTAAATCTAGTATGAAAACATGTGAAAATATGCAAAAGTATGATTATGTGAATATTATTATTAATTGATTATTAATTGATTGTAATATATCATTGATTTACACTAGTTATTGCTAGTTTTTGCAAGTTTTCAATGTTTGTTGTTCGTAATATTTTTGCTATATTTCAAATTTACTATGCCGTAAATGTTCATAATTGTTACACTTTCGTAATACTCCAAAGTTACTATAGTGTAAACTTTCGTAATTATTACCCTACGTAATACTTCAAAGTAATTGTAAGTTTTTCGTAAGTTTACCCCTGAGTAAAAACTTACAGAGGTTTATGCATATTTTTTATTGCTGATGATATTATAAAATTCTTTATAGATTTGTACACAAGACTTACATTTGTAATTCAATATGGGGCATGCCATTTATTATGTAATCTTTTTTACTTAGTAGCTACTCTCATCCATGTATGGTGTGATCACTTTATCTAATTCAAATTGGTTAATATAATGTATGAACATAATTACAACCTCTAACCATGTATCCATAATAAAAATTATATAATAAATGGTATGCTTTTATATATAAGGGAGATGGGGGTATTGTGGCCAGGAGGGTATTGTGGCCAATCCGTATATCTTGTGATCTAGTGATCAGAATCGGATGAATTTTATACCATTCGATTCGTCTCATCGAGACGAATCGAATGGTATAAAATTTATCTGATTCTGACTGCTACAACGTAAAATATCGTTACTTAAGCAAATCACGAGAATTCTTTATTTAAAGTTTTAATATAAAATACACGTAACATGGTAAAAACAGGTTTCTGTACTAAGTCAATCGACCCTTCACTTTCGTGAAATTCAAATAACTTACTATTAAGTACTTTTAAAAGAAATGAAAGCATTATACAAGTCACTCTCGTTATAGTGAACTCTCGTTATAGTACAGTGAAGATAAATGCAAAACCAGTCTATATAAAAATCCTCTCGATATAGTGAACTTACTAATAACTTCTTGGTATAATGAAGTTTTTAAAAATTTTTATTATGGAACGGATCACTTCACTATAACGAGAGTGACTTGTAATAGTAACCCATTTTATATTTGCCTGTTATGTAAAAATTTCGATCAATAGTGCACGAACAAATTTGACGCGATAACAAATAAAAAATAAAATGATCTTACGCGAGTTATTTAAAAGCAAAATTATCTATCTCCACGTAATTAAAAACTTGTAATGTTTCCTTTTTAAAACCTGCATTATAATACTATAATACCATTAATAAAATAATAGTTAACACGTTACATAATCAAGTTCATTATATTGTCAACCACAGCAATAGTCGTTTCAACTATAAGGTGTAGAAGTCTAATTGAATAGTACCAATTTATTAATACCATTTAATATTCAATATTACTTAATATTACAATATTACTTAATAATTCAATATTACTTAATATTTCAATATTACTTAATATTACAATATTACTTAATATTACAATTTTACATACTCGCTTTATTTTATTCCTCTAGTAGTTATATAAAATGCAACAAGTTTCTGCTAATAAACATGATAAAGATAGTCAACGTAAAACAATCCTCGCGGCACTTAATGAGTACAAAAATTATCCCACTAATTTTAAACGTCCCAATGTAAGCGCTATTGCAGAAAGCTATGGAATTCCTAGAACCACTTTTCGCCGCGCAATAAAAAATGATAGCCCGCCTAATCGTCGGGGCCCACCTACTATTTTAAATGAGCATGAAGAAAACCAGCTCGTCGGATATTGCATTAACATGCAAAAGCTTGGGTTTGGTTTAACCCGGTCCGGTGTCAACCATTGTGTAATGGAAATAATGCGAAAAAACAAAAGGCCACATCCATTTGCTGATAATGGGCCAGGTCGGGATTGGTGGACCCGTTTTATGAAAGATCATCCTGAGCTTTCATTTCGCGTTCCCCAAGAGTTGTCCGAAGCTCGGGCACAAAGAGCAAACCCAGTTATTGTTAGAGACCATTTTAATAAACTCAAACAAATAATTGATGAAAATTCACTTACCGCCATGCAAATTTGGAACATGGATGAAACTGGGTTTGTTCTTGTGCCCAAGTTGGAAAAGGTCATCGCAAAAAAAGGTGCACGTCAAGTCCATAAAGTTGCGCATGGAAATTCACACGAACATATTTCTGTTGCCCCCACAATCTCAGCTGCCGGGTCGTACATTCCACCTTTAATTATTTACAAAGGTGTTCGTGTAATTCCTGGATTGTTAGAAGGTGCACCTCCAGGAACTGTAATGGGTTTCACAAGTACTGGATATATGCGCGAAGACCTATTCCAAATGTTCCTTACCCATTTTAACAACTCAATTCCGCCTACCCGTCCAGTTCTACTAATTCTTGATGGCCACAAAAGCCATATAAGCTACATGTGTGTTGATTTTTGCCGTAAAAATGGAATTCTTCTTTATGCGCTTCCGCCCCATACGACGCACATTTTACAGCCTTCTGAAATTCCTTTCGCCAAATTAAAAAACGAATATGCAAAGGAATGTGACAAATACAAAAACCATAATAATGGCAAAATAGTAACAAAACATACCTTCGCGAAAGTTTTGGGGCCAGCTTTTCTCGAAACCTATACACCATTAGCCATTCGTAACGCCTACAAAACTACAGGAATATGGCCCTTTAATCCTGAAGCTATTAGTTCAGAACGCTTGGACCCTTCCTTGACAACAGAACGATTTGATATTGTACCTTCAAATAGCCAACCACCTTCGTTATCCTCAGATAGTCAACCTCCCACACAATTGAATGAGTCGCTTTTACAATTGCCTACCCACCCGTATCATCTTCGCCTTACGCGTTCAAATGCTCTCCTGTTAGAAAAAGAAAACGAGATTCTTTTAAGTGACAATAATTTTCTTAAAAATGAAAATGAAATATTAAAACTTCAATTTGCAGCAATGAAAGAAGAATTAGAAACTTATAAGAATCCAGGAACATGCTCTCTACGTTCTGCTCTCAAGTACCCGGTTCCTCAGACTTTACATGCCGAAGCACAAAAGGATCCCTTAGATCCACACGAATCCGAGTTACCGTTCCCTAAAAAAAGAAAAACACTTCCATTTTCGCGGCTTCTTACTTCTGAAGAAAGTTGGCAACAGCTAAAAATGGCAAACGAAGAAGCGACCAAAAAGATCGAAGAATCTAATCGGAAAAAGGAATTAGCGATTCAAAAAAAAGAAGAACGAGAACGAAAAAAACAAGAAAGAGAGGAACAGAAAAAAAAGAAAACAGCAAAAACAAAAGGGAAGTAGTACCGTATATCACGGCTAAACTACTCTCTCTTGTGGAATCTTACAGTTTTAACTTGTGCGTCTTATAGCTGTATAGTGTACAACTGTTGTACTACTATGCTAAATACTGTATTGCTGTATTGGTAATAACAATACAATAAATACCTAATAAAAGTTATTTAGACATGCTGTTGAGAATTCTGCAAGGGTGAGTGGTTTGACCTGTGAAATACGGTAAAATACAATAAAAAAAATTTTTTTTGAAATTGGCCACAATACCCCCCTCCCCCTAAAATCCGATTGTTACATTCTCTTTGCATACTAATTATTTATGTCTAAAAATGTATATGGTATGAAGATCTTTTTTATAGTATTCTATTTTATATCTAGTATAGTTCAAATAGCAACTACTATATAAAAATCTACATGCTTGGCAAAAAAGTTTTACTAGTAGAAACTTTAACCTGGCCACAATACCCCCATCTCCCTTATATTATAATAATCAAAATTAGCTATTCATATTTGGTTATAGTTTTTTGAACCAGATTGAACTAGAATCAGTTTGTAAACTAGTTTAGAACTTTTGGTCTAGTTTATAATTTGCTACTTAGATTTGGTTTTTTGAACCAAGACCAAACCAGAATAGACTATAATATTCCTATTCTACTCTTAAAACTATATACATGTTTAAATTTATTTTAAGTTATTTCTTTTATTAATAAAGTTAAAATATTTTTATATTATATAGCTTTTTTTTTTGAGTATTAAGGAGAGGTTTTGTTTCTACCTTTATTAATAATTTGTGTAAGATTCCTCAGAAGGTTTCTTAAAAATACAAATAAAATAATTGTATACAAATTATATTACAAAAGTTGAAATTCAGACTATAAATAGCTATAAACTATAAATAGCTATACTATCTAATTTATCTGCAATTTAAATCTACTAAAGTGGTTAAAGCGTACCTAGATTTGGATATGAAGTATAGAGTTAGTATTGGTACTGTATTTGATCCATTGGTAGGACCAGATATCAATTTTTTTGAAAACGCATCCTAGAGATGGACATGAATTAGTATTTTCATCATGTAATTGGTCAGGAAGGCCATATACACAGCTATAGGTATAGATAGTTCTAGTACAGCTTGATGATAAAGTATAGGAATTTGAAGAAGTAGTAAATAAATTTGGTATTGATAGAGTAGCAGGTGCTAAGGTAAAGATTTGGGAATTTTTCCATTATGAAAGTGCTATACAGTATGGGTTCCAAAGTTGATCATAAAGATATTAAGTAGAATTTTTATAGTAATATTAGAAGCAGTTTTGTAAGAGGTGTATCAGAATATAGTATTAATTAGTGGTATGGGGATGAAACCTTGAATGGTAGTAGAAAAGGAAGATGCATTAAAAGGAGAGTCCATTAAAAGGAGAGTGCCATATAGGGTTTAAGCAGTTGTGATTAGAAAGGTCTGTGCGAAGCTGTTAAATTTGAAGAGCAATTAAGTCTGGAAGTTTAAAAAAGGAAATTGTGTAATAATATTTTGGATTATTTGAGTAATGTTGTTATGGTATGTACAATAAAGCTAGTGAAACTGATTTTCTGATTTTTTAAAGAAAATACATGTTATGGGTCTAGGGTATTTGGAGTTAAGTGAATTAGTATAGAGTAAGGTAGGAAGTATATGAAATAAGTTTTTAATTCGGAATGATTTAGAGTGACAGAGTTGAAAATTGGTATAATTATATGAATGTTTGTGATTGTTATTTAGAAAAAACCATATAGCATTCTAGTCAATTTGGTTTGCTATAGGAATAATGTGTTGAATTCTATTTTGTGAAGACCACATTGCTATAATATATGCATTGCAAAAGGACCCCGGACATCTCTGATATATATCATATTTTTTTTTTAGAAAATTGATTTAAATTTGATCTAAGGAAATTTTAGCAAATTGAAATTAATTTTAAAAAGGGTTATAATTGAATATTTTGGCGAATTTCTATGATTTTACACATGTTATATTTTATTTTTAGCAATTTATCCACATTTTGCAAGAATTATTATAACAAGTTAAGTCATGCTATGATGATCGATCCAGATATAACAAGTTATTAATGGCTATATGGTGCAAAATTATAATCAATTATAATTGAAATAAGTAAAAGTAGTTGTAGCATATAATCAGGCTTTAGTATCAATAGCAACTTGCATATGTATTATGATCATTGATCGTGATTGTATATTAATAAACAAATAATTATGTAATGCAATTGCGCGGGGTTATCATTAAGCAAATTAGTTAGTAATTCATATAATAATTGTAGTAATTATTATGTAGTTAGTATCTTCTCTGAAATTTTCAAGAAGGGAAATTATAGGCATCTCCCGCGAGAGATATATCTCCCTAGGAGATATATCTCCCACCCGGCGTACCGATGCTAGATCAGGGGTCGGTTCATCCCCGCATGATAGATAAGTAAAGTTTCCTTTTCTGTATTTTTTTTTGTTTATTGTTTCGCTTTCTTTTTTTTTTTTGCACTTACTAATTTTTTTTCTTTTTCAGTTTTGTTGCCGTCGTTGGTGTTGTCACTGGTGCTGTCCCCGTTTTCGTCTCAAGTGTCATTGCAAGTATTGCGTATGCTTTTCTTTCTTTCGATTTTTCCGTTGGAGCCGTCATTACTGGAGAGTAAGTTTTTCGTCTTGGAGCTTTTTTTTTCTTGTATATTTCTCTTTCTTCCAGGTGTGATTTCGCCGTTGGAGCCGTTGTTACTGGAGTTATTGGTGTCGCCGTTTTCGGGTAAGTTTTTCGTCTTGGGGTTTTTTTGTTTCTTTTTTTTTCTTATATTTTTCTCTTCTATTTTGCCGTTGCTTGTTTTTTTTTTTTTTT
>QKWP01001819.1:0-18839 GCA_003550325.1 Gigaspora rosea | reverse complement strand
TTTTATCTTTTGTATTTATTTTTTTTTTATTTTTTTTATTATGTTTTTTTTTAAAAAAAATTTAAATTTTAATTTTTAATTTTTTTAATTTTAATTATTTTTACTTTTTTTTATTATTTATTTTTAATTATTTTTACTTTTTTTTTATTTATTTAAGTTTTTTTTTTTATACAGTAGTACCAGTACGTATTAGACTAATATGATCGGCCAATCATATTTTAAATTGGCGATCATACTGTATAAATATATATATATATTTTTTTTAATTTTTTTTGTTATACGATATCATATTTAAAAGTCGTCAATGTCGTTGGAGCCCGGAGATACACTAAAGATAAGTATTAGTTTCTGTTTTATTTGTTTATTTATTTATTTATTAATTGTCGGGGATGATGCTGAAATCAGATGATGCTAAAATTTGGGGTCTCGATTTGAAACTATAAGCCCTGCTAAAATCTATATATACACTTTAAATATCAAATCTACACCCAAACCTTACCCTAACTTTATAAGACTAAGACGAAAAAACACCTCAAAAAAATCTTAAAATTTCATATCAAAATAAATCGAAATTTCAGGATCATCTGATTTAAGCATCATCTCCAACATTAATTATTCACTTTTTTCTTTATTTTAGGCTTGTGCTTCGCTAGAGTGCTGAAATTGACTGAGAATGCGTTGTTGGAGCCGTCGTTGTTGTTGTGTTTTGTATTGGAAAATATTATCGTTGCCAGTTTCGTAGTCGTCGTGTTATTGGAGCCTTGGTGTAAACTCGTCAATTTAGGTATTGTCGCCGTTTAGGTTATATTGTGAATATAGGTAGTTTTTGTTGTTTGGGTAGTCCCATGTCATTCATAGGTACGTAGCCATTTGGTTCGTTCGTAGGTGCTGTCATGTATTGGATATAGTTATTCTCATAGAATTAGAGTTGAAAAAGATGAACTTAAGGCTAGTATACGATAGTATTCTTTTTTTTTTTTTTTTTTTATTAGAGTACTACCGTTTTTTTTCTTTAGAATGAAACGAACGTAGTGTGGAACGTAGCACAATAGATAAAACAGATGGAGCACGATAGTTAGTATCTGGTTTACGAGTTTTTTTTTTTATATATATGCAGTACTACCATTCTTTTTTTCTTTAGAATGAACATAGTACGATTGTTATTACAAAATGTAGCACGATAGTAGACATGATAGTAGAACGTACAATAGTTCAGGACGTAGCTAGTTAGTAGCACGATAGTTAGTATGGGGCATAATATAATAGTTGTAATATAATAGTTAGTATGGAATTTTATAATGTATTCTTTCAATGTATGAAAATTTAGCTAGTATATAGTTATTTATTTTTATTTGCTTTTTATTTAGTTATTTTTTTTATATGTATTATTATTATATTATATATTTTGTAATAAAATATTTATAAATTATATTGTTAAAATATAGTATAAATATTTGAGTATATTCTTTTAATGTATGAAAATTTAGCTAGTATATAGTTATTTATTTTTATTTGCTTTTTATTTAGTTATTTTTTTTATATGTATTATTATTATATTATATATTTTGTAATAAAATATTTATAAATTATATTGTTAAAATATAGTATAAATATTTGAGTATATTCTTTTAATGTATGAAAATTTAGCTAGCATTTAATATTTAGACGAGCATATAGTAATTTATTTTTATTCACTTTTGGCTATTACACCCCTGGTCTGCGCAGATTTATGTATATTTAAAAATCTTCGCAGAATTTATAAAAAAAATTTCTTTAAGTATAGTTGTGGGGTCGCAGATCTTCGCAAATTTTTAATTATTGTTTTTTTTTAGAAATCTGCACAGATCTGAACCTAAAAAATTCTCCCGATGAAATATCAATAGGCCAAATGAAATACCTAAATAATAAGGTACTGCTACCACGGTTGGAGTATAGAGCACTAATCTGTCTCCTAGATAAAAGAACATGTGACAAAGTTTATCAACCAGTTCTTAGATTAGCTAAGTGGAAAGCAGATATCGCGTCAATGGCTACCAATAGTATAACAAACCATAAGGAACTCCTGGGTATCAAAAGTCTTTGGCAAAGACATACGGAGCAAATGCTGGCAGAATGGGTAATTAGAATCAATGATACAGGAGTACTTGGCCAGTTGACAAGGTTGAGGCTTAAAAAGGTACAACAGGAAATATGTAGCCCCAAACCGATATGGACACTTGACCAGAGCTGGTTAGGAATTATGAAGTTCAAATATAATCTTAATGCAAGAATCCTGAAATTAGCAAAGGAGTTGGATATAAAAGTAAGGTCAGAATATAATTATAATGAATAGTGGTTTTTCCAAGAGCTGGATAGAGAATCTAAAACAATTATAGATGTATTGATAGAACATGATAAATTGAAAAATTGGGAGAAGCTCAGAGGAAAAGATGTATAGTACATGAACCAGTTGCTAGACCCAATGGGGGATAGACTGGTAACTTGGCAGCAGATTAAGAAATTGTCCAATCAACGATCAAGCGGGAAAAAAGCAACCTGGTTTCAGTCAATAGAAAACATTACTTTGGCAGATATCTATACTCGTAAGGTAAAAGAGGCGTTTAAGACACAGGGACCAAATGTCTTAGCCCTGAAGCCGCAACGCAAGCTAATTTCAAAGAAACGAAACAAACGAGAATGGGTAATAGTGGATAAAAATAAAGAAAACCAGCCAACCATTGGTCGAGTAATGACAAAAAGGACATATTTCACAGATATTATCTGCTATGAGAGTAATGGTAAAAGCAAGAATCAGACGGAAGAGAGAAGTCCTAACAAAGTGCTCCAAAAAAAGTCGAGTAATAGAGTTAAAAGAACAAGAACAGAAAAGCTAATAGATATATCACCATAGGTGAAATTTACAAAAGGAGTGCTAAATCTAAAATTGGAGCCAGATTACTTTATAGAACGAAGAGAGGGAATTGTTATTTCACCGGAACAAGTTAGAAGTCTGCAGAGTAAAAAGGAGGAGATAAGGGTAGTAATTGAAGAACCTAGCTTAGAACTAATAGATAGGATAATAGAAGGGCATGAAAAGAGATAGGAACTGAAGGAAGCACTGTGTGAAAATTAGGAAGAAAATATTTTGTAGTTTTATATGGATGGATCATGTAAAGTAGTAGATAATAGAAAAGTATTAGGATATGGAGTTGTACAAATAGATAGAGAGGGAAAGGTTGTAAGAGATACCAAAGGCAGAATTCAGAACTGGATTTTATCCACATGGCCAGAGCTAATGGCAATTTTAGAAGCTCTTCTAATGGCACCGCCAAAAAGTAGGGTTATTATTAGGTCCAATAGTAGTGCTGCAATAATTTTAGTTAAAAAGATTATTGGTAGGCCCGAATGGATGAAAATGAACGACCTTACGATACTAGCGGCGATAAAAGTAGTAGTACAAAGCAAGGAAATAGAGATGGTGCTTGAGAAGGTGAAGGACATGCAGGTGACGAACAGAATGAAAGAGCAGATCGAATAGCAAAAGAAGGAGGAGAAGTAGGTGCCTCAACAAGAGTCAAACGGGTTATGACAGAAAATATGGTCTTCCGGCCAGTCTGGAATGGGTTAGAGATAGAATGCTCTCCGAGAGAATTTATAAAGCAGATATTAACAACAGCTGCTAGAGCAGAGTGGACATTCAATCAAGGAACTTACGATGAGATCGATCAGAAGCAAGTGAACCAAAAGAACTGGAAACCCTTTTTTGCTCTGATGAAGAAGCATAGTAAGCTACAGGGCGAGAGTAGAAAAGAAAACGGCACATAGAGTTTTCGTATAAAGTGCATAAATAAGCTGTTGCCGACTCTGATGAAACGATGAATACACAACCCAGAGTTGTATCAAGATGTGCAGTGCAGGAAATGCAAAGAAGAAAAAGAATCTTTTGAGCACTTATCTACATGCCCACATGATATAGAGGTATGGACAATAAAGAAAGAAGAAATCCTGGACAGTATTAAGGAAGAGTTAAGACATAAGGATGGGATAGTTTTAGGCCTAAGAGAAGTTTTCATACCCAGGGAGATGAATGAGTATAAGAATCGGCATATAGAGTGATCAAGAGGGTTTCTGGCAGATGATATAGAATCATCTTTAGAAAGAATGAACCTTTCTAAAAATAAGGCCCGGGACGTAGCTGTGGCTTTTCTTGATAAATGGTTGACTGTCTTCCAGAGAGAAATATGGAAAGAACGCTATTTAATAGTTAACAAATGGGAAAAAGACTGTGAGGGCAGAAAAGAAAAGGGACCAAGAAGAGAAGAAAAAAGAAAAAGAAACCGGAAGAGAAAAAGAAAAGAAGTAATAACCTAGAGGAGGGGACAGGAGAAGAAGAATCAGTAGTAAAAAATAGAAGGCCGAGACGGAGCTGAACAGAAATTCTAAGTACCGCGAAGGAAGAAGTATATGCATGGATTGGACAAGGGAAGGGGTCCATGCAAGCTGGAATACAAAATAGATGGCAGTTTTGACAGGCGGCAAACCCTGACTGTAGATCTAGGTGGTTCTTCTTTATTGAAAGAAAGAAATCTAGAAAGAAAAAGTTTGTTATAGCAGGTCACACTTAGGTATCTCTAAGACAACTGGGTGGGTCACACTTTAGTATTAGTGCCAAAAATGGCAAACTTTATAAGATAAAATAGTATATTTTAAAATTTACAAAAGTAAAATAAAGTTGTAGCAAGACTGCCGAATTTTAAAAAAAAAAAAATTGTAGATATTGTTAGAAAGAAATTCTAAAAAAGTACATTTTGTATGTTCTTTTGCAAGTTTGTCAACATAGTTGTTGAGTTCATTATCACTATGTGCAGGAACTTTATGTTATAATAGTATAGGAGTATGACTGAATAAGGTTAAGAAGAGTATACCAAATAGGCCAGTAGTTGTATAAGTAGATTTTATTAGGGTTATACTTGGAGTATAAAAGAGATTTGTATTTAAATATAATAGATTGGGAGTTAGTATATATATGAATAGTGCTATTGCGAGGGCATGTGCAAATAGCTGATAGAATTGCAACTAGTTCAGCCTTGTATAATGATGACCAATCTTGAATCTGTGCAGAAAATTGATGTATAACTTGATTATTAAAGACCTAAATCCAGGCAATACCCATTGAGCATTGTGAATTACCAAGGTCAGTAACAGATCCATCAGTATAGAATGAAAATTCTGAAAGATTAGAGTTTGCAAATGCTATTGTTTGTAAATTGTTTGCTGCATTGCTAGAGGAAAATATACTGTTTATAGCTGATAAAGGTATTAATATATAAAGTAGAGAAGGAATAAATAGAGAGTGGCATGATGCTTTAGAAAATATTAAATCAAGATAGTTGGCATTGAGTTTAAGCTTTGATGTTTGTATATAGACTTTTTTGCCAAAAAACTTGGTAGATAATGTTGCAGAAATATCAATTGTACATAGGTTTTGGATTCTGTTAGAGTTGAGTAAGCAGCCTGTACAGGGGTAGCAAACAATATCAGATAATGGATATAGTTTTATCAATTTCAGAAGTCCAATATGTAATAGATATAGTATTCATTTGTTGATCAAAGCATTGTGCTTTTTCAACAATAATACTATTATCTTTATATGTTATTAGCCAAGGTTTGGCTTTAGTATTGAAGAGTCCAGTAATAAAAGAGAAAGAGTTAGCAGAGAAAAGCTGAAATGTGAAGAGAGTCGTCTAGTATTATGATTAGCAATGATAATATTTTCAAGTGCAGTAAACCATCCTAGTGTTCTGCCAGGTATAAGAGAACCAATTCTTGAGAAAATATGGTTCTATGCTGGTAATGTAGTATTGTTAAAGGATGTATCAAGCAACATAATATGTTTAGAGTGTATTTGACGTTTGAATGTTGGGTAAAGAGGATAGAAATTAAGAATTTTCTCAAGTAGAGTATATGAAAGATTAATAGTATAGGGTTGTAGTATATCTTTATATGAATGAATTGTAGAGTCTAATTGTCTTAATAGTAGAATAATTTTAAAAATAGTAGTGTTTTTGTTTATCCTATCTATTACAGGATTAGGATATACAAGTATATTAGTTGGGGACCACAAATAGTTTTGTAATTGTTGTTATCTAATATAGGTGCTAATTCCCAGTAATTCTTTGTTGTTCAAGCGGAGAATAAATTTAGAAATATAGTATTGTAGTTGGATATTCCAAACATTTTTAATTCTGTAGATATTATGGTTAAGTAGTGTACTATTAGGAGTAGTTTTGGCAAGTTTAGCTTTGTGTTTGGCAACAATAAGATATTTTGCAAGAATTTTGTTACAGGCAGATTGTGACAAGACAATATTGTGAATTCTATATTCAAGTATAGATATAATTACTATATTAATAATATAGCTAGCTTGCTTATCAATAATCATTTTTGTGTTAAGAGTATTAATAATTTCATATATTTCTTGTATAATTATTTTAGTTTGGGATATGATTTCGGGTTTGTAAAAAACCAGCAGCCAAGAAATTTGAAGGGAGTATACAAAAGTTGGGTTTGGATAAAGAAATGTAATTGAGGGCAAATGGTTGGTATTAGAGATCAATATTGACTTGTGAGAATTAACTTTAATATTTGCTATTTGGTAAAATGAGGACTCCAAACAATATATATAATATAACATTAAAGGCTTTTATCTACTTTTAAATATAACCTTTTGGCCAATAATCTTTTTTCAGTAAAAAAGCATCTTTTTTCCAAAATTTCAATGTAACCTTTATATATATTGTTCAGGGTCCTGTAAAATGATGAAGCTATTTGTAAGATTTGTTGGAGCTGTGTAAAGGATTGTGCAACCCATAAAGTGTTATTCATATATGCCAAAACTGAAATAGAAACTTTAGTTTTGTCAAATATTGGGGTAAAATAGTAGTTGTCCAAGTAGTAGTACTTGTATAGCCAGAGTATGTATTAAAAATTTTGTTAATTAAGGAATCATAGTAAATACGCCAGAGCAATGGAGTTATTGTTTTCCCTTGGTCAATTCCATTTTGTACTTTGTAAGATTTATAAGGCCAAAGTTGGTAATAATATGATTTGATCAGTCAGTAAGTAAATTGGTAATAATATTAATAAGTAGTAGGGTATGTTTAGACAATAGAGTACTTTTTTGAGTAGAATAAGATTAACAGAGTCATAGGCTTTACTCATATCCTGAGAAAGAAGCCATATTTTTTTGTGATTGCAGTTAGCATCCTCAATAAAATTATTGAGTATGTGGATAGAAATATTAGTACTATTGCTGGGTAGAGCAACATAGTTATGTGAATTAAGAATATTATAAAATAAAAAGATGTGATTAAAGCAGTTAGTAAAAATTTTGGTATATAATTTTTTAATATATTCAATTAGGCTAATTGGGTATGTATTATTGAGGTTTCCATCAAATATAGATTTTTTTTGAAATAAAAAAAATATAACTATCTTTTTATTGTTTTGGAATTTGTTGTAGAGTAATATATCGGTTAAAGAGAGCTGTAATTGCAGTAATTGTCTAAGTACCACAATGTTTAAGCATTACATAGCTAATGCCTGAAGGATTATAGGCTTTATTATTAGCAAATTGATTAATGATATTTGTAACTTCTTCTATAGAGATTTCAGTAAGAGCAGTATTATACCCAGATAATAAAATAGTTGAAGAAGGATTGTATTATGATTCCCATTCAGTTTTAAAAATTCTTTGATTATGTGGTTGGTGAACAGTCCATTGGCAAAAGTGTGATTGGATATGTTGTTTAATGAGTAGTAGATCAGTAATAAAATTGTTTTCTGGTTTGATATTATCAAAGTGTACAGAGTCTGTATGTCTATTAAGTATACTATTAATTATTTTAGTAGGTTGAGTAAGAATTTTTTCACATCTAGCATTGAGAGCAGAATTGATATAGTGTCAAATATATTGTGAATTTTCAAGATTTTTGGCATTGTATAAAGTTTTCTAGGCTACTTTAGTTTGCTAAAGCTATTGAGAAAGGTTTTGGCTATGTAAAACAGGTTGGAGAATATTAAATTTATGCTTGGTATTGATATATTGAATTTGTGAATATATTTTAGAAAATAAAGAACAGTGATGAGAAAGTGCATATTTTGTTTGTTTTATAATATTTCCAAGATTTTGAGGTTTTTGTGAAGATCTGTAGCTTTAAAAGAAAAGGTATAATGAAAATTACAGACTGAAAATTTTTGTTAGATATTATTTGAAAAGCAGATGTAATAATACTAGTTTGAATTTTGTACCAAGTGTATTCTAATAATTCAGTTATATAGTTGGTAAGTGGAGTATTGAGGGATAGGATTTTGTTTTGAGAAAAAGAAGAGAAGTTATTCCACATGTCTTGGTTCATAGCTTTGTAATTAAATACTTTATGTCTGCACCGGGTTTTATGTCAAAGTTAAGATGATAAAGCAAAAGGGAATATCCAAGTAAAGATTAGAATTATAGGCTTTTAAAGGGTGAAGTCAATATACCCAAATATAGTCAATATGGCTATAAAGATTATTACGTTGCCAGGTGTGTTGGAGCTTGTTAGTATGATCAGCAAGATCATACATATTGTTGTTATGGAGAAAGGATAGTAGTTTAGATTTGGATACTAATGTAGTATTAGAGGTATTGAAATCACCAAGAATAATAGGATGCAGATAGTAGATAGTACTTGTTGGATCCATAATATTACTTTATCTTGTGTTTTATTATGATATTGTTTGTTTGTAAAAAAGATATAAACAGAAATAATTCTAAATTTGAAGTCATACTTAAAAAAAAAATCAATTACGACTGCTCCTCCAGGTGGATAATAACATTGTAAATGTGAGATTTAAGTAAATTGTTAATTATCAATCCAGTACTTTCTACAAAATTATCTAAACTAAACCAAAAGTATATAAATTGTAAAGTATTAAAGAATTTTTTAGATTTGGAAAATGAGAGTTTTGTTTCAGTTATACTAATAATATGTAAGTTTTTTTCAAGGCAGAATTCTTCCCAGAGCTGTTTTTTAATTGGATTATTATAGCCTTGTACATTATATGTTGCAATATTGAGTTTTAATATTAAGTAGTCATTAGTAAAGCTGCAGACATTTAGAAGGTTCAAGGTAGTACATCACTCTTCATATCATATAAAATTTATATATAATCATATTAAACGTCACGTCATATATGTCATGTCAAACGTTATAGTATATGTTCATCGATATTCTAATGTCTGCAGCTCTAGTCATTAGATATTGGAGATATTAAATAATATATCAGGCAATTCAGGTGTTAAACTAGAGTTAATAAAGTTATTGTTAAAGCTAGAAGGCATATTAGATTTAATTGGTGAATTGTTGTAAGTGGTGTAAGGTTCCTCAGAAAGGTATGATAAATTGATATTTGAAGAAAAGTTGGTATTAAGATTTGGAGTTGTATGTAGTTGTGAGTTGGGTGTTAGAGAAAAAGAATTATTAGTAAAGATTGGTATTTGAAAATTGTTATTAAATGATTTAAGTTCTATATTAGAAAAGGATGGTAGTTCTCTACTAGTTCTCCAAAAGGTGGAAATATGAAGTGACCTGGTACAAGGGTTTCATATGGGAGATAGATATGTGCTTCAGTAAAAACATTATCAAGTTGAGGATAAGGTTTAATAGAAATTTTAATATATTGGTTTGAATAAAACATAGGGTAATATTCTAGTATATATTGCAAAAAGAAGCCTATAGTTTGTAGAGAAGGTAGAGTTTGTAGTCTATAATAGTAAAGAAATTTGTTGTAACATGTTGTTGGGTCATATATCTCAAGAGAGCTAAAATTGGAGCTAATATAGCTTCTGTCTAAAGAATTTGTAAGTAGCTCAATTTCTTTACTATTGAAGTCTTTTCTAGTAGGGTCTCATTATTAATTTTTGGTATTAAATAGTTGTTAAAGTTGGTAGCAGTTAGTAGTGGAAGAAAGTTGTACTTCAGAAGGAGATAAGGATATGGTATTTGAAGTATTGTTAATATCTTCTGTAGAGGCGCTTGCCGTTTTAAGCTCAGTTCTCACAGCTGTACAAAATACCATAGCCTGCTCTGTACATTGGGTCTAACTATCATAAACCTGGTCCTCCATGTAAATAGGCTTTACTATCTGCCTACTTACATCATTCTCTTTTAAAAATGGCCCACTATAAGTGAAGAACATTATTATTTTGAAAGTGGCAGCTGTATTTATGTGTTTTACAAAAGACAATTTTAAGATAAATTATAGAATAAATTTTGGGTAGTTTGAAAATTAAGGTAGTAGCATAAATTTGTTTTGAAAAGAATAAATTAGCAAATTGTTTAGAATATTTTGTTTTGTTTATAGAACTAAAAAAAAAAAAAATAAAAAATAATAATAATAATAATAAAAAAAAAATCTTGGTAATATTTCACTGCAACCTAAGGGCCTCAGAATATATTAGTATGTTTTGACTAATATATTTGTATGAACTTTCTTTGGGCGTGATTTGAACTTAGAGACTGTTGATCAGACAATCACCTGCTCAAACTACTGCTCCATTTTACCAAGGTATAAATTTAGAAAAAAATAGGGTTTAAGAATATCCAAAAGTAGATAATCAAAATTAGATCATTACTAATTTAAAAATCAGTAAGGTTTAAGAATGTCCAAAATTGGATAATCAGATTTGATGATCAATAAATAAAAAAGGTAATCAGAATTAAGGTTTGTGTATTGTTTTGTATATAAAAAAAAGAAAAGAAAAAATGCCTTGCAAGCAAAAATTTTCTCGCTTTTTGAAAAAACACAAGCAGTTATTAAAAAGGGAGAAGAAAAGAAAAAAAAAGAGACAAGTAAAAAAGCTGTTGAAATAGAGGTATTAGAAATTCAAGATATTGAAAGAGAAGAAGAAAAAGAAGAATTAGTATTGCAACAAAAAGTAAAGATTGATAATAATGAATGATGTTTGGTATATAAATAGTACTAGGAAAATGTGAAACGTTAAAGTCTGGAGCATAATAGTCATTCAAATAATTTTTTACAGGATCACCTGCCATATTGGGCTGATCTGTGTTGACTATTTGTATGTTTTGAAATGCTAATTGGCTTAATATTACGTAAACAGAACCAGACACATACAAATTTTGGTCTATTGCTCTAGTATAAAGTTCTCCGCTACGCTCCGGACAATTATTTGTATATAAAAAAAAATAAAAATAATAATAATAATAGTCAAAAGTTTGAATTAAAATTAAATATAATAATTAACCTAGCATGCAAAAAAATGTTGTAGAAGAGAAGAAAGAAGAAGTTATGAGAGAAAAAGAAGAAGAAAGCAAGTGTTGTAGAAGAACCTCATATTAACTGGTTGCAGATTGTAGATTCTATTACAGGAGAATTACATGAATTGAAAGGGGAGCTAGAGTTAAAAGAAAATAAATTAAATTTTCTAAAGAGTGATAGGGATAGTATTTTGGAGAGTCGAAATTTTCTGGAAGCATATTCGACCCAAATATTAGAAGTGTGCATAGGTTTGTAGCAAACAATTAATGAATTGTGTGTGAATTTTAGTTTTGTAAGGGAAGAAAAGTCACAGTTATTGCAGTATTTGAATAGTTTAGAAGAAGAAAAAGAGTCCTTGAAATGCAAGATTGAGATCTTAAGAAGACGTTTGGGTAGGTATTTTAGTATTGTAAATATTTTGTAATACTGTATCAAAATACTTATAATATTTAAAATTAAAAACTATGGAAAGAAAATTTGGATCCTACTGAAAATTAAATAAAATTTCAATGTTAAAATTTTGTATAGAATATATTTGAATAAATAAAATTTTAAGAATTTTGCAGATAATATAGTTATTTGATTTTTTAATTTTGAATTTAGTAAAAAAATTAGTAAGATTTTTGAAAATATTTAAAATTGTATAATATTTAATAACGAATTATTTAAAGATTCAATAAAATTACTAAAAATAGTTTGAAAATTAGAACTCTTGTGTTTTGTTGAGTGTTTGATTAAAATTGTGACTAGTAGGATTCTTGGGGTTGTTTTGAAGTGGAATCTTTTATATTTGATAATGGGTTATAAAAAAGAGCATTTGTAAAGTTTGGTTTAATAATATTGTAATGATTAATAATAAGTTGCTCTGCATACGATAAGTGGTTTTTGGTAAATTAAGTACGAATTTGGGCAAAGGTTTGTCTAGAGTTTTTGAGAATTTCAAAGTAGAAAATAACTCTACCAATAAATGAAGGATCTGTAGTTTGTTTAATGAGTTTGTGTATGGATTCATTATAAGAAGATTGTATATATTATCATTTTTTAGCTGCAGCTTTAAGATATTCATTAAAGTATGAATAAAAGTAGAATGTATTTCATTTGATATTTGATTCAGCATTATTATTGAGCTTATAGAAGTTATCAGCTTAATTTGCAAGATCTGAGAAAGTTTGAGCAGGGAATGGTTTAGAGAAGGTAGCAAAACAAGTTCCATTTTTTCAAAGATTGTGTAGTTCAAATAGGATGAATAATAGATTTAAATTGTTTAGGTAAACTAGAGGATGATGTAGATGCTAGATATAGTTTGAGAGATTTCTTATAGTAGTGTTGGTAAATATTTTGATAAATGTATTGGTTGGCAAATTCTAGGTTTGATGTATTAATTTTAAGAATTTATATGCATGTTCATTTGCTTTGCAGATATGAATATAGTAGAAGTAGCTTTAGCTACTGCTTCTCTTTGTGGTAATTTCAGGAAAGTTAAAAGAAGAAGATAGTAGTTTTTTGCATTCAATAGCTAGTGTTATAGCAACTTCATGCTTGATATAATTGTATATTTTTTTCTCTATAGTTTCTGATAAGTTAGTAAATTGTCTAGTATAAGTTGGAATAAAGAAATCAAACCATTTATTAAGATTTTGTGTAAAGAGTTTAAGAAAGGAATTCTAAAGTTTTGAGAAAATTGTTGTTTAGAAATATTGAAAGCTACATTGATATTATATTTGTCATTATTTTGGATTTGAAAAAGAGATTTGTTAGATATATTTTCACTAAATGCATAGTAAATTTTGAAGCAAATAGGTTTAATATTAAGTCCATCAATAAACTTTTGGGCATGGATAGTTTGATATTTATTTTGAAGAAATAAGTGTATACGAGCAAGGTTCAAAGTGACTTGGTTATAGTTACGGATACTATAAAGGGGAATAGAGCTTAAAGATGATAAGATGTTTTTGTAATTAAGTTGAGTAAAGAGTTTAGTTGTAAACTAAAAAAATAGAGATTTGAAAGTATCAAGAAAAATACAAAAAGGAATTATATAGAAATTTTGTTAAGTAAGTGGTTTGCTTCAGTTTGCTTCAAGAATTAGATCAAGAAGAAATTTGGGCCATTTTTCAGCTAGTGATGCCATTAAGTATTTAAAGGTATGTTTGAATTCTTTTTAATTTTTGTTATTATTATTTTGAAAAGAAGATTTAACAATTTTGCCAAGAGCAAAATCAATTAAAAGAGGTTTAATAAAGTTAAAAAATTGATGTCCAAGAGTATTAAATGTTGTATTGTTTTCCATTTCACTAGTAATTGGATAGTGTTTGAACCAATCAAAATCATTAGATATATCACGTTTAGGTTGAGTTGGTTCTTTTAAATTAGTTGGATTGCTAGTATTATTATTACAAGTAGTGTCAGTAGGATTACTAGAGATATTATCTATATCCATTGAAGAGTATTGTAAATCTTCAGTTGAAGTAAGTGGTCCAAGAGTTGAAAAAAGAGGATTAGATGAAGATTTTAATTTACTAGAATAAGTGTGTTTAACAGATAGTTGGGTTTAAGAGGTTTGAAAAGTTTTATTTGTATTAATATTAGAGAGTGGTTTTGCTGAAAATTGGGTAGAAAGAACAGTAAATTGGGTTGAGAAAGTGGATGTTAATATAGCTAAAGAAGTAGTATGGATTGATGAATTAAAGGTTGTTGTTTGAGAATTTTCTTGGGATGATTGTGAGGTATTTTGTAAATTTTAAAAAATTGAAGTCAGATTTTTTCTAGAATCTTAAGATGAGAAATAGTAGATGAGATATTTAAAGAAAAAATAGTTAAGAGTAGTAATGCCACCGAAATTGATTTTTGAAAAAGGCCTATTTTGTCTTCATTAAAGAAAATTAAAATTTTTTATAAAGAAGAGCAAATAAAATTTATATAGATATGTTCTTTATAATTTCGTCTATTCAAAAAAAGTATCAAATAATTTCGTCTTTTAAGTAAAATAGATTAAAAACAATTTTGTCTTCAAATTTTAATTTCGGGTTTTAGAACCCGAAATGCTTTCGTCCTTATGTATAGTTGAGAAAGAAAAAGAGAATATTGGTAATAGAGTAGCACAATTTGTATAATAAACTTTCTTGTTCACAAGAACATTGCTTTCATTTGGATAGTATTTATTATTATAAACTCTACAGGTAGTTGAATTAGAGCATTTAGGACATGTATATTAACATAGTTGAGGTGTAAATGAGGGTGGAATATTGTCAAAAGTTTGAGAAATTTGGTTAATAAGTTCAATAGTTTTGCTATTTTGTTTTTTTCCTATTGCAATTTGAGTAAATCCTTTATGAGGTTGATAGGTATTGTTTTGAACTGAAATAAATTTTGTGTAATATTTATAGCATAAGCATGTAACTACTGATGTTGTTAAAGGAGCACGAAAGAAGTGTGTTGCTTTATTAGTTCTAGTAGTTCTAGTATGACAAGTAGTTGGTTCCTGGTTGGGAAAAATTGCTTTTAAGTTATCTTTTTGTTCATCTTTGAAGAGAGCAATACCAAAGCTTTGTGCATAATAAGTATAAAAGTAATCAAGATCAGCAGTATCTGGGTCTTGTTGAGTTAATATTGGCATATTGAAATAAGGTTTGCAGTAAACAAGTATATAGAATATAGAAGTGATAAAAAAAACAAAATAAAGTAAAATAGATTTAAAGATTTTTAATTATAAAGAGAGTATTGAATTATATAATTAGAGTAGCTTAATAAAGGGTGAAGAGAGTATCACAATAAGATAAAAATTATTTTGTGTAATATTGCACTAAAGGCTTGTAGTTTCACTAAAATAATATATGGCTTGTGTAGCTTGTGTAACTATAGCTAGTGTGGCTAGTATGGCTGGTATAGTATAAGCTTACTTTGTGTAGCTCTAATATGGTTGGTGCAAAGAGGTTACTTTGTACAAATTAAATAAATACTAATTTGTAAAACTTTAAATTTGTATAAATTTTGTAATTAATTTAATTTAGTGTAATTATAAGAGGACTACTAAAATTTGGAGCTTGTAAATGTGGGTTATGCAGTAGAGAGTTATACAAAAAGCAATTTAAGTAGTTTTTTAGGAGTAAAAAGTAAAAAAGAGACAAAGTAAAGGTTGAATAAAGTTGGGACAAGTTTTAAAATAGCTTTGTTAATTTTAAAGCTATAGTAATCTATTATAGCTTGTTTTGAAGAGAAAATTTTGCTCAAAAACTTTTCCTAAATTTGTAAATAAAAGTTAAAAGGTAGTTTTAGAAAAACTTAAGAAAAACTAGTTTGGAAGGCCTAAAGGCCAATAAGTAATTTTTATTGTTAAATTTAGCTATTATTTGTTTGAAACTTAGTTATTACATGTAAAATTGTGTGTAGATCAAGATTTTTTGAAAATAAAAATAGGTTAATTTAATAAATTTCTAAATTATAGTGATTTTTTGAACAGAAGTGTTGGATAAAGTTTGTGTACAAGTGACAAACAGAGAGAGTTTAAATGCATGTTTTTATAGCTTTTCTTTTTTTTTTGGTATAATAAAGGTAGATAAAATACAAGAAAAAATAATCTTTAATATGAATTGAAAATTATATTTAAAGAAAAAAAGTAAATAATTTTAATATTTTTCTGAATTCTTGATTAGTTTTGCTGCTTCTTTAAGAATATTATTATCTTGGCTATTATAATGGATACCAATATTGGAATGGAGGTATTGGTTTGTACTATTTTCTTACTTACAACAATTAAGGTCTATTGATTCCAAAAGAGGTTTTGTATCCTCTTCTTATAAGGGGGCATCCAGAAATAACGTTATACAAGAGGGGGGAGGGGGTCTGACAAAATATAACGATTTTCCTCTTAAGTAGTGGCAGTGTTGTCATAGTGTTGTCACTTGGACGTTTTTTGGACATTTTGGCCATTTTTTCAAATTAAAATTACTTAAAATTTTATTAAGATAATCTATTTTAATTTTTTTACCAATGAGTCCAGCACCTAAAAAAATATAAAATTATATATTTTTTTAAATTACTTTATTGATTAGTTAAACATGGGACATAGGCTTGGACGATTTTGGACAATCTTGGACATTGGACAAAAAACATAGTATGGAAATGTCCAAGTAACAACACTGAGTAGGGGGGGGGGTCAAAAAAATATAACATAATTTTTTTAGAAAAAATCGTCTAAAAACTGATCCAGTAGTCTAAATTTAATGATTTTGGTATCATTCGATTCGTCTCGGTGAGAGGAGTCGAATGGTACCAATTTTATTTCATTTAGATCACTAGATCAAAAGTTATTGGCCAAATACTATTGGTTATTACGTTTTCTTATAAAATACTATAAAATCAATAGTTTTTTGTGAATAACTATTGATCCAGTGATCCAAATGAAATGATATTGGTCTCATTGGATTTGTCTCACTGAGACGAATCGAATGGTACCTAAATCATCCAAATCGGATCACTGTGTCACAATATATTCAAGTTTTTGTAAAATTTTATATATAAACATATGGATTTTGAAAAATTTTTTTATATAGTAGAGGGGGGTCAAGCGCTACTATGAGAGGGTACATAACGTTATTTATGGATGCCCCCTAAGGGTCTACTGATACTTCATAATGTTTTGGTTACATGTACTTCCTTATAATATTGCAAGTTTAAGCTTAATTTATAAATATTAGGGTTCCGCAATTTGATTTGATCTTTAAATATTTGAATCAAATATTTGATTAAGGATAAGTTTAATGCTCACCAGTGGTGAATTTTACCAATCCAATTAGAATTAAAGATCAGGCGTAACATGCAAAAAAATTTTGTGTAACAAAAATAAGAATTTTTTAAAAATTACTTCTAACTAAAAATTTTGTCTATGTAACTACTTTTTTTTATACAAAAAAAAATTTCTCGTAAAATTTGGTATAAACTATACACCTGCCCCATTCCAGTTCTTACCCTTACCCTAATGTTAAAGAGATTTAATTTTTATTGTTTTGCTACATATAATTATGTATAGATGGATAAGGGTGGTGACATATATTACGTAATATAATTTTACTATTCCCTTTACTCCCTCCCCCCTACATAAGAGCAATTTGATTGGCTATTATGAACTTCTATATTTAATATAAGATTTCAGAGACCCCCCTCCCCCTCTAAAATATTACATAATATCTGTCACCACCCTAATCACCGGTAAATTTCACTACTAGTGAATGCTAAATTAATTCTTTGATCAAATTCAAATTCAAATTTGACTATATTTGATTTGATCAAATTCAAATATGGCCAAATTTGATTTGATTTGACAAATATTTGATTTGATTTGAAAATTACTATTAAAAATTCAAATTCAAATCAAATTCAAATTCAAATATTTGAATCAAATCAAATTCAAATTAGGGTCAATTTGATTTGATCAAATTCAAATTGATCCAATATTTGATTTGATTTGAATTTAAAGAACCCTAATAAATATATAGATTGTAAGTCTTGTGAAAATTGTTTTTTAAAGGAGTAAGCTTCTAGACAGCAGATAAGGACCCTGAAGAACTCTGATACAACTCAAATCTGAGTTTGTATAATTTTAGCAGTATTTTAGCCAAATAAATATATAAAATAAAGCAAAATTTGAAAATTTACTATATAAAAATGCAATGTTTGATAAATTTCTATACAAAATTTCCTTTTTTAGAATTATTTGAGTTGTATCAGAGGTCTTCGGGGTCCTAGCAGATATATTTGAATTACTTTATTAAGTTTATGAGTAAATCTATTTGTCACCGGCAGTGACAATCCCATGCTAACCGTGCCAATAAAAATCAAGATCAGGTGTAATATTATACCTGATCGTGTAATATGAAAACGAAGCGAAAAAAATCACCGTTTTCAAAAATATCGCGATAGCTGAAAATTTTGACTATGAAACCAACCACCCTTTATTCTAGCAAAAAAAAATTCCTCGTGAAATTTTACTATATAGTTACCTCTAATCCTATCCTAATCTGAACCCTAACCCTAACTCTAACGAAAATAAAAAATTTACACGTGTTTATGTTTGTTTTGATCATACGTTATACAGGGGTGTGTCACTGCCGGTGACAAGTACATTTTTTCTAAGTTTATTTACTAAATATTATTATTTTTACGTGAGTTGCATGATAAGTTTTGCCAGTAAATTAATATTTTGATCACAGTTTTAACCTTTATATATGGGGTGGAGTCAATAGAAATAGGACAAATCTATTTAATAAATTTGTCCCATTTCTATTGACTTCACCACATATATAAATATAGTGGTTATAATAAATTTGTAAAAAAAATTATAAGTATTTTTATAAGATAGTTTTTAAAAGGAATCTGTTATAAGGGTATGGCGACTTAGGGAAGTTGGTAAGTTGTCACCCCCCAAGTGGCAGGTCTAGAGTTCAAATCCCACTGGCGACGCTTTTGAAAAATAGATCTGTGTTACGGTAACTGTGTCTTGTCGATCGGTTGGGTACATTACCTGTAGTCCTTGGTTACCA
>QKWP01001818.1:78630-98762 GCA_003550325.1 Gigaspora rosea | reverse complement strand
ATATATTTAATAAATGTAAAATATAATATATAATAATAATAAATAAAAAAATAAAAATTTTATAATAAATTGCAAAACCGTGCGAAATATTGCGAAACTCTGTAAAAAAGCATGATTATGTAAATATATATCGTTTATTTATTTTTTAAAAAGTTTTGAAAATTTGCGAAAATTTGCAAAATGTTGCGAAACAATACAAAAACATCACAAAATATGTGAAAATATTACTCCTGCGATCCTGCAATCCCCAAAGAGGCATTTTTTTTATTTTGCATTGTATCATAAGATTTTCGAAATATTACGGCAATAACTTACGTAAGATTACGTATATATAATTTACTGATGTACTATAGCGTAAACTTACGTAATTATTACCCCTACGTAATACTCTGAACTAATCGTAAGATTTTCGCAAGTTTACGCTAGCGTAAAAACTTGCAGAGGTTTACGCATATTTTTTTTGCTAATGAATAATACTATACCTTATAGATTTTTCACTTCAATCACCCCTATTTACTACTCATAGTGACCATCTTATTTTTATTTCTAAATGGATATTTCCATTTGCACTATCCTTTAAACTTCGACATAAAACATGCTACAAACGAAGAATCTTTTAATACAAAGTTATGGATCAAGCAAAATGGGGTGAATTTTCTTCTCAATGTCAATACAATATTATTCACAACAATACTCCTCTTTCTCATAGCTCTACTAAATCTATAGAATGCATATGGCACAAGATCCAAACTAGTATTATTTAATGCTGCTCTTAAAACTATCCCCAACAAAAAGTTTATAGTTCGAAATTTTCATCATGCTTTTACTTCCAAAGCTACAGAACTACACATGGACCTCAAAATTATTGGAAATATTATGCAACAAACCAAATATTCACTATCACACAACCAACCTATACCTACTACAGTCTTTGCTTATATTCGAAATATTAACTCTAAGTATCAATTTTCTATTCCATCTCTATCTTCTTGCCAATCAGATCTATCTAATTGGCTACTTCAAACTAAAACATACTGGAAAACCCTATACAATGCTAGAAATTTGGAAAATTCCTATCATCTTAGACATCATATTAAAACAGCTATTAATACCAGATGTGAAAGACAACTTACTCATCCAACTAAAATGATTAATAGCATTCTTAACTGTCACACTGATGTTGTTTATTTTAATAATATAAAAACTCAAACAGATATTCTTACAGACTCTACAGAAATTAAAGATTATATCCGATTACATTTTTGCCAATGAACCACTAACTATACCTATAATTAACACATCTACTCTACTAATTGGCAATCGGAATACTCACCCAAACCCAATATTATACCTGAATGGTACAACCCTATTTTAGTACCAATTACTCTAGAAGAAACTATCAATACTATCAACAACTTCTCAAACAACAAAGCATGTAGTCCTTTTGGCATTAGCTATAAAATGCTTAAGCATGCAGGTTTACAAACTATTACTACTATTACAGCACTATTAAACTAGTGTTTAATATTTGGCTCAATTCCCAAACAATGAAAAAATGGCTGCATTTTTTCTATTTCCAAAAAACCAACCTTTGATGGACATTTACATAATACACGACCAATTAGCCTTATTGAACATATTAAAAAAGTATATACTAAAATTCTCACTAATCGACTAAACTCTGTTTTTTCCTCTTATAATATCTTTAATCCACACAACTATGTTGCACTTCCCGGCAATAGTACTAATATTCCAATTTATATTCTTAACAATTTTATTGAAGATGCAAACTGCAATCAAAAGGAGATCTGGCTTTTGTCTTAGAATATGAGCAAAGCATATGACTTAGTCAATATTATACATGAGGACAAAAGCATTTCGGGTTCTAAAACCCGAAATTAAAATTTGAAGACGAAATTGTTTTTAACCTGTTTTACTTGAAAGACAAAATTATTTGATACTTTTTTTGAATAGATGAAATTATAAGGAACATATCAATATAAATTTTATTTGCTCTTCTTTATAAAAAATTTTAATTTTCTCTAATAGTGACGAAATAGACCTTTTTCAAAAATCTATTTCGGTAGCATCACTAGTCAATATAAATCTCTTTATTTTATCTCTTAAAAGACTTAATATGCTACCACATCTTATAACAACTCTTACCAATATTCTTACACAAAGAACCAATAGAGTAATTACTAATCTGGGGCTTATACCTTCTTATGAAGTTCATGATGGAATAGATCAGGGTAAAACTATTACACCTCTCTTTTGGCGAATCTATTATGATCCTCTTATCACCAAAATTTTTAATTCTTATACAGGCTACCAATCCTCTGTATCTTGGCTTTCTAGTATATCCCCAAATACTTTTGACTCCCAACAAGTATCAATATCTGTTCTTGCATATATGGATGACACTCTATGGATTGCTAAATCCCAACAGCAACTAGAAAATATTCTTCATATAGTATCTTCATTCTACCAAATGGCCAATATTAAAGTCAATTCACCAAAATCTACTCTTGTATCCAACTCTATACATACACCTTCTACTCCTTTTTTAAGCTACAATATTCAATGTCAGCCTCCTACAACACCTTTTAAATTTCTTGGATACAGGTTTTCTACTTCATCAAAATCTACAATACAGTCTAAACTAATTAATCAAGAAGCTTTTGAGCTTATCAACACACTTGATACTAAACAAATTACTGATAAGCAAGCATGTTATATTATTAACAATGTTATTATACCTATTCTTGAGTATCGCATTCACAATATAATTCTTCCTTATTTAACATGTAACAAAATCCTTTCTAAATACCTTACTGTTGCTAAACATAAAGCAAGGCTTGCCAAAAATACACCTAATAGCACTATGCTTAATCACAATATATATGGAATAAAAAATATTTGGGATATACAATTACAACATCATCTTTACTTCGATTTAACAATCTTCATTTACTTGGTAATAGTACACATATCCGATTACAACAATTACAAAACAATCTATGGTCTACTACCAATATACTACAATACTCTAACCCTATTATTGATGGTCCCAACAAACACACTACTACTTTTAAGATAATTCAGCTTCTTAATCACTTAGAATCTTCTATATTTGCACATGCTGAAATTCTATGTCTATTTACTATCAACCTCCCCTATACCTCATTTGAATCCCTTCTTTACAATCACCCTCAATATATAACTTTTAAACGTTAACTATGCTCAAAGCATATTTTATTTCTAGAGCAACTTACTTCTTATGATAATACAACCCTTCTATCTTGGTCACATATTTCTCCTAGAATTCTTAATCTTACACTAGGAAAAACACCTAATTGGTTTTTTGCACTTGAAAACAAAATTCTATCCAACACTACTACTCGCTGTATTAGCTCCTCTTTACATTTCTCTAATCTTAATTCGCTTTCATTTCAAACTGGTCACTTTAATCCTAAATCCAAACCTTGGCTTATTTCCTATCTTGAGCAAGAAATTATAATTGGAAAAGCTCGATGATTTAACTATACTACGAATACCATTTCTATAACACATTGGAATATACACTGATATACATTGCACCCCCTGCTCAGAATGTTCTTTTAATTCAAATAGAATTCAGAATGCCTGTACTTTAGATATATCAGCTACTATATCTACTAAATTTTTAGGTAGAAAAACCTATACTCAACTTACAAACAAACTTCAATTTAATGCTAATCATCTTAATCTGCTATATTCTATTGCATCTCACCATTTTATTAATACTCCTCCTCTCCTCCAAATTATAATACACAACAACCCCATTTTAGATATTTTTCTAACTTCTTCAGCTACCACAAAACTCCAATCTATAGCACAATCTAATTCTATACTTTCAAAATTTTGTTTTATACTGATGGTTCAGTTATTAATATCTCCAACCCAAGATGCTCTATGGGAATTGCATGGATTCAAGTTTTTAATAAGAATATCTCTCACTCCTTTTCCGCACAAATTCAAAACTGGCCATCTTCATACAAAGCTGAACTAATTGCTATACTATCTGCAATTTGTACTTGTCCTCGAAATAGTAATATAGACATATATACTGATTCTCAATCCATTATTTCAAAGTACAATACACTTATTTTCCATACTCATAATTACAACAAACTCTATTTATACAATTACTGGCCTATTTGGCATACTCTTTTTAATCTCATCAAATCATATTTTCTCAATATTACACTACACAAAGTGCAAGCACATAGCAATAATGAATACAACAATAAAGCTGATGAACTTGCAAAAAGCCACTTCTCCTCACCTATTCTAGAATTTTAGCCTCATAATATTTACAACCCATCTTTTACTTTTATTTACAAAAAACATAATATTGAGCAACCAACACGTCATGCTATAAAAAATATCTGTAATGCACATACTATTGCTATGTGGTTCTCCCAATACAGAATTCAACAAATTATCACCCTTTCTTGACAAATTGATTGGAATGCAACCTGGCTATACCTTAATCACAACCACAAGCGCACATATAACTATACTAATTTTCAACTTTGTTCTCAAAAATCATTTCGAATTAAATGTATGCTACATATGTTTCCTACCCTTTCTTATTTTCTTTCTACAAATCCTTCTCTTCAAATACATCCTACTTGTATTACATGCAATCAAACAGATCACCAACTCCACTGGCTACTTTGTCCAGATTCAAACAATACATCAACTATTATCCAAAATGCAATCAAAAACTTTTCCTTTTCAGACTTATCAGGCATAACATCCAATGAACTACAGCAACTACGTAACAATCTTATAACACACTACTGTTTTTCCCCTACACAATCTATACTCTTTAATACTACAACTTTTTATACTACAATTCAGGGATTTATTCCTATATCACTTATTAACATTGTATTTCAATATACCTTCTACAAAAATGCATCTAATTCTATTGTTAAATTCTTCTTGCTTATCTCACAAAAAATTCATGAACAGCTATGGAAACCATACTGTATAAAACTTGCAAACTGGAAATCTTCACAAAACCTGTCACAACCTTCTTACTTTATATCTACTAAGTCCACACGCACATTTTCATACAACAAAGCTTTATATACCTATAATTGTATATATGGTCTACCAGACCAATTACATAAAAACAATACAAATACTTGCCCACCTCTTGGGCTAGCACTTAGAAAAATAGACATTTGGTTATACAATTGGATCAATATAGCTGTCCTACTAACTCTATTTTCCATATCCAAATCTAGGTGAGTTTTAACCACTCTAGTAGGTTTAGGTTGCAGATAATTTAGATAGAATTAGTTTATCTATAGTTTGAGTCTTAATTCTTGTATAATAATTTGTAATTCGAGAAACACCTTGAGGAATCTCACACATTTTATTAATAAAAATAAAGGCAAAACCTCATCTTAATAACAAAAAAAAAAAACTTTTATATATAGAAAAGCCCATTCGCGCACTATAGAAATTTACTATTAAATGTCCGCCATAATTTATTATAAAATGATCATCATTTTTGACCCTTTATCTGCAATTTACTACTTAATTATTATTTAACTGCATTTTTGCGAAGCTACTATGTATTTGTGCTCTAATATTTTTACAAATTTTATAAATAATATTTTTATTTTTATAACAAATATTTTTAACAAGTTATATTTTTTAAGATAAAATTATTAAAACTAAAATGATTATAAAATTAGAAACCTTTTATATATAAACAACTTTGTGATACAAAATTGCCTTATTTAGTAAAAATTTATACAATTTTAATTTATAAGAGAAGTTGCTTTAAAAAATTATAATCTAAATTTATATTTATAAATTTTATTTTATATAATTATAATTAATTTTTTTAATATAAATTTTATTAGAGAATTTCTATTTGTACACTAGTATATAATCACGGTATCACGTGACCATGTTTTTTTGATAGTGATTGGACAAAATAATTAACATTATGCATAATTTTAACACAAAATTAGCCAATCCAAATTACTATAAATCGCCATACAAGTCTCAGGTCTCTTACACCACCTATAATAGACTCTGTTCTAGTATATAGCCAATGTTACTTAAAAAAAAAAATATGCACACTTTATAATAGGCAATCCAGATCACATAGTTTGTATCCAGGCATATTATGTACATACGAAATTATAGCAAATCAATGAGCAAATCCGTATAGTATAGGCAAATTTAAGATTTATACTATACTGATCAGCTATAATTCCTAACTCTAATATATATTAGACCGGGTCAGTACAGATTTAAAAATTCAGCCTATACGGATTTGCTCATCTATACTATACTGATCTGTGAAATACCTTGTACATACATAAGCGCGGTGGGTCTACTATCGTAGGGTCTTGTATATGACGATTAACATTCAACTTGAAACTATATGCAACTTACAAGTTGTAACTAGCAATTACTGCGCAATTAACGTTATAATAAATAAGAATAAATTATTATTTCGATCAATAATAAATGCCCAGTAATTACTAATAGTTACAACTAGTAACTTGCAAATAAAATATAAATGCAACATTTATACAACTATAGATACAAAATGAAAAGAGACTATAACTCAGTTACGACTTATTATATTATTATAAAAAAAAAAGGTGACGCCACTTTTTCATAAGTTGAAACTGAATTATAATAGCGTCTCTCTATTTACAATGCATCTATAATTAATTAGTATCATATATGCAAAATAAATCTACCTATCATGTTAGTATCAAATAAAACTGTATACCAAATATCTATCATATTAGATCAATGCTAGACAAGTTTTAGCATAGTGGCCAACCTGCTTACACCTTACACATATTCAATCTTTCATGTTAACTTTACCACTATGATTATTTATGTGTTTCTCTTAAAATTTGTTTGCCTTTAGAAGATGAATGTTTAACTTCAACATCAGACTTTAATCTTTTTGATAGCCGGCCTCTATGTTTAGTAATGTTGGGATTATTAACAACAACATTACTATTATTTACTTGTTGACTTTCACCAGTTTGATTTTGCATGTTATAAAGAAATAACTTCAAAGTATCGAACAATTTTTGCGATGCATTAGCTTTGATAGCTGAATCAATTACTTTTTTTGACAATCCAAACAATTCTGCATATACAGTTTTTGCATTTTTGGTTATTGAACGAGAATTGCCTTGAATGAATCGAACTGCAAATAAATGTTCAAATGTAAGTTGCTAACAGGTGGTAAATTTTCCGGATTAGATGCATTATAAACTTGAATGACTGGAAATTGATTGAGGTGTACTTCTTGACTTATCTTAGATTCCAGATACTAACGAGATGCAATTAGTGTTATATGAAAAGTCGCCAAATTGGAATAAGTTGCAACACGAAAAAAATGTTGACATATGGGGTGAAGTCAATAGAAATATAACAAATCTATCTAATAAATTTGTCCTATTTCTATTGACTCCACCCCATATTATGCCTTTATTTAGTAGCAGAAGACAGGTGCATAAATGTGAACCGACACTTAGGGGCATGCCATTTATCACCTGATTTCTACCATGGGTATATGGGGTCAGCTAGTGATCATATCTATATATATAATATATACTAGCAGCGCCGGGCCAAGATTACGAGCTACAGGTCACACTGTATTACAAATTTTTTTTGTTTTTTTAAAATTAAACATCCTGGTCTTTTATTATAGGTATTTTCAAATATACTTTTGCTTTCGCAAATAATATAACCAACAAAAGCCAAACTCAGATTTTGTTGGAAAAAAAAAAGCAAAGGTATATTTGAAAATACCTTATATCCTATTAATGTGCCTAGGGTCTTTTATATTTTATTAAATATACTCGAGTTTTTTATATTTTTTTTACAAAAATCTCGATCTATAATAGATCCGCGGATGCATGAACATGTTCCACATATTACACATTATATAAGGAGAAGGTTATGTAGATCGTTAGCCAACAGGCTTACGTATTTATTTTTTTTTATATGTTTTAAAAAAGCAACACTAACTAAACAAATATTAGTTATAGATTCTAACATCTATTAATTCCCATTCATTTTCAGATTGTACTTCACGCGAATTCGAAATCTCACCTTCCAACAAATCACGACCAACTACATCTTCGGCAACTCTAAAGTTTAAGTTAATAGTCTCATCAACTTGCTTTCGAGGTCGACCACGTTTGGATGGATGCTGTTGACGTTTGTGATTTGCGATGAACTTCAAGGTAGGGTAATACTTACCACACTTATTACAACATAACCGCTGGTACATTTCCTTCGAAATTGATGGGCATGAACTATCATATTGTGGAATTTTTAATTTGTCAAAATATTGGAGGGCATGTATCGGGTCAATATAATGACCATTCATTCCTTTGGCGATTGGAGGGAGAAACCCATCATTTTGGTCCAGTAAAAGTACTGCATCAGGAGCTCTGTATTCACGGCAACACTGACGATTCTTACATTTTTTTAGATCCAATGAATATCGACATAGCTGAGCATGACATTCAATCTATTCCCATGTTGGGGTTCAACATCATCAATATCATCAAACAGTTGACTAATTTGATTGACATAGTGTACTGTTATGGGTTTACCATATATATCATCTCTACTCCAAAGCTCACATAACCTATTTCCTGAAAATTCAAAATTACGCTGTGCTAACTCTTCATCTACAACATTTCCTTGAGAATCCAGATGCACACCATATTCATCTATAGGTAGAGTAATACCGGCAAGTTTTTCTGATAAAGAAGCCATGCTTCTTTCCACAGGATTATAAGCACTTTGATATGGCGCATGCATGCGGACAGTTAAGTAATCAAGATCCAGAGCCTGGAATAAATTACAATACTCAATAATATTCTTAAAATGTTTTGGATTTTCGTTAGGCCCCCCATCGACAAGAAGAACCCAGATCGGTCTAACGTCGTTTTCTTTCAATAAAACCGAGACAAAATCTTGGTTGTTGACAAGACTTAATAAATCGGCCATATATGTCAACGAAGATGTGCCTACGAAATATTCAGGCCTAATAAAGATAGCGAGTTGTCCAGAGCGAAGCGTAGTATTTGAATCATTTGGGTCAATCAGCAGGTATACCGAAGGTATAAGTTTCATTTTACTTCCTTTAGGAAAATCATGATCTTCAATAGTAACTGGTTCATTTATTGATTGCATAGTCTTAAACGTACGGCCCACCGCAGGAATACCTAGACCAATTTTGGCCTTGTCATCCTGTAAAATAACAACGGTATTACTTGCAAATACTGCTGCAAATACTCGAGCCGCTTTAACGGATGCCAAACAATAGTGTTCATCAACATGTTGTTTCATATCGGTTCTTGCTACTGATGCCAGACTGACTTTCGCAGGATGGTGGTGACGACAAGCTGCAAACATGTGTTTGTGTCGAGGTTCCAAATATGTAGACAAACATTGGCGCGAGAGATAAATATTATATCTTTCTTCTAATGCTTTACACAAATGTTTAATTGTACGAACTTTAATTATTGTCTTTCGTCTTTTAGCATGAGCGGGTCCAAATTCTATACAATCGTGGATATTGTCCCAAAGATCTGGATTTGACATAGCTGCTGGTGGTCGTCCAGGTTTATCATACTTTTCAACGATACCTTCATCGTCGAGTTGTTTTTGTTTTTTTGCCCTAAGTTTAGCTTGAGCTTCTGCATAATACTTAAGTTTTCCTAGTCTTTTTTAATAATCACGCGGTCTTCTTCAATTTTGGATGATAATTCGTTTTTTATATCTTGGTTACTAATTATTTTAATTGCTTGTTTACATTCGAATATTCGTTGAGTTGCTTCCTTGATTTTAGCTATTGCATCTTGTTGACCTACTGCATTTTTTGCAATAGAATCAGAATTATCAAGTTGTGGTAAAATTACTGATGAAATGGATGAGGACGAAGCTATCGTGGATGTAGATGCTCTGTTGGAGTTGGTGTTTACTATAAAGTTACGTTGTGTGCGAATTGTGCTAGGAACCGTAGTTAAGTATGATTGGATCTTTTCACGAATAATTGCTTCGTTTTCATTTTTTATTTCCTTCCATGCTGTTCGAGCTTCATTTAATAATTTTTGTTTATTAGGAGTAGGATTGCAAAGAGTCGCCTGCTTATAATAGGCATAAGCATTGCCGAACTCTTGGTACAAATCAGATGGAGGTTTATAAAAGAAGTTTTTATCAAAATTAGGAAGTCTTAAAAAACTCTGCATCTTTCTTTTTTTTCAGACTAGAGAAGAAATATCTAATTTATATAACTTGGGTAATTCGTGTTCAAGGATACTTAGGGGCCTCAGTACGATGCAAAATTATGCGTCCTGACAAAAATCCATTTTCTCCAAACATGGTTCGTACTGGTTTTGTAAAACATTTCTTATGTAATAATCGCTTTATTAATTAAATATACCTGTTCTTGGGCGTCTTTTTTCTTTCACTCCAGACTAATAAAAGAAGCAAAAATCCGAATACTATCCGTAAATTAGACAACTGTTCAGTCTACCCTCATTTTTGTTTTGCAAATAAGTAGCAAAAAACCAGTTTTAAGGCCTCTGCACCAGTAAATTTACTATATAGGAAATTTTCTAACTCATCATAAGATCTGTTTCTTTTCAAAATTAATTACCGATGCCGAATACTCGGCGAAATTCATCTTTTTTTTTTTATAAAAAGAATTTTCGAATTTTTTTTTTTAAACAATAGATCAAAAATCGGCGCATCAGTATTAGTAATTCTAAAGAATTTATTAAAATAAGTAATTAATTTAATGAATTTCTAGTTTAGGATATTATGACATAACTACTATTATAACTATAATTGATAGGGACAAGGGCAAATAAAGAGCAGAAGATTTGTGAAATGACACCCTAGGCAAAATTCTGGCTTCTTTTGAATCTGGTTAGCAGCTAGCTTTATGCGGGTGAGGACCTACCAGCTTATGCTACAAGCCGCTAGTTTAAATTATACATCCATTGCACTGATGTATCCATATATCTCTTTTAAAAAGAGATAATATTCGATAATAAAAAAAAAAAGACAATCGAATGATTTAAAATTCGACCAATCAACAGGTGCCAATTATAATTATGCGATTTTTGGTCAAATCATACTTCGCATATCACATCACATAAAACTAATATTTCTACTACATTTTTTGATAAGTAGAATTATCTTTTTTTTTGACTTTGTTGGGCTTTACGTTCATTCTTTTCAATACCTTTCCCATAATGATAACATTCTCTAACAGCATTTATTCTACCAGCATGACCCATCTCTGCTAATTTCTGATAATATTCAAATGGGGTGTAGAGATGCGATCCGTTATCTATTTTCGGCCTTAATTTGGGCCAAAAATTGATAACAGATCGCATTCTCTAACGAATGGCCAAAAAAAAGTTGATTATAACGTACTATTGAGTTATGGATACCTGGCATGCATATGCTGTATATGTATATACATACATACTTATGTGCATTTACTGTTACTAGATCAACAGTACTATTTTTGATCACATTGTTGACCGTTCATATCTTTTTGAATTCATTGATTCACGACCTAGAATTTTTACGATTTCGGATAGCGTTATACCGGATTAGCATTAATAAGGTTAAGTTTTTAAATTATATAGGTTTGTATTTTAATTTTAATTTATTATTAAATTTTATTTAAGTTGCTTTCATGGTTAGTTTCTCAGTCAGCAAAAAAGGATTGGTTTTATCGCAAACACAATCCAAGGAAATAAAATGAATAAAATTCGAGTTAATGTACACAATCGTTGAGATAGGAGAATTGCTAAATATATTAAGTGATATTATTAGTTTGAACAAATTACAGAACAATCTTCGATCGTGAACTTTGTTTACGATATCACGTATAGAATTCGATATCTAGAAATTTAAAAATTTCTTTGTATGAATTTATATAGGTTGTGCAAAAATTTATTTTTTACAGGGCTGGGTTTTGGGGCCGGCATTAAACAATATTAGCTATTAGTACCGAATATTTGATTTAACGAATGGGTTATAACAAAATTTTTAAAATCTTGAATAAATTAATTGGCCCTGCCAACCAGAATTCCGATTTATTTTTACCCAAAATTTTTTTCAGTCCGATTCGGACCGATTCGATCCGATTTTCTTCCGATTTTTAACATATGATCACACTATACATGGATAGGTAAGGCTTTTAATTAAAAAAAATTACGTGATAAATGGCATGCCCCTTAACAATGTTATATAATGACCAATTCCTGCTGTTCCAGTGGCACGAATGTTCCATACTTCTAAAATTGCCTGATTTACATTCTTGATTAATGACTTAAACAAAACTTGCTGAATATCTTGTTCATATTTACGGGGCCCCAAGATGACTTCTGCATTATCATTATTAGTCTGTAAACAATAAAATGTCTTTAATACTCTAATATAATACTAATATTTACACTATTAAAAAAAAAACATACAGCACATTTACTAATTGCTCACATTCTTCAATATGATAAACATTATAACATACTGATAAATTCATTTGTATTTGTTGCTTTCCTAACATGATTGGCGTTAAAAATTGCTTAAAAATCTCGGCAACCTGTCCAAAAACCGTACATTTAAAGATGGTAGCCCCACTGTTGGCAATGCACTGCGCTCAATTTCAAAATTTTCAAATCATTCTTCATTTTTGATACAACTATCGATATTGACTAAGGGCAGTGTCATTAATCACCTGATTATTTTTTATCAGAGGCCTACCCCCCCTCCCTCTTCCTTAATATATAAATAGTCAGGTTCTTATATATAATTTTAACTTTTTTTACCTCCCTCCTCCCCTAAAAAATCACCTGATTTTTGTTACTCCCCTAACAAATCACACAAAGAAGTAGAGTGATCAACTTTATCATGAATCAGTTTATTAATTGACTCTGCTCTTTGTGTGCTTTGAATACTAGCTATAAATTGGTTACGTACCCATGGTAAACCCCAAGACTCTTTATTAGTATATAGTGTCTCTGACAAGTATTTAGCTAATGTGGGATATTTGTCAATCAACTGAAGCCATCTAACTTCAAATAATTCTTCGTATAATGAATTTCGACAAGCATAAAATTTGCGTCAAAACTCTTCAAAGTTAGACCTTAGTTTGTCTTTAAGCTTCTTGCGCAGATTCATATCAATATGAAAAATGCATAAAAAATGGCTGGTATCAGGATAAATTCCATTAACTGCACTAATGATAGCTGGATCAGAATCACTAAAAATTACTCTAGGATGAATATCCATTTCTTCAAACAGTGTAGTAAAAATCTATTGAAATGTATTTAACGTTTCATCATCTATAATAGCCGATGCAATAATTCTTGACTTAAAATGATTGTCTATAATAATAATAATACAAAGCATTAATTGAAAGCGATTTGTGTTGGAAGTAGTATCTATAATCAAATTTTTGTATAAAGATCGCTATGAGGGTGACATCCATAATAATCTATTTAACCTTCTAGATATTGGATCCAAATGTGGTTTGACAATCCACAAAGGGTTTGATTTTTTCCAACCTAATAATATTTGGAGCATTTGAGATGCATCCATATCAGCTAGGTTATTTTTAAGCCGAAATTGATATATGGCATTATATAGATCTTTTTTATAGATAGGACAGTCTGGATAATCATGCTTTAATAATGGATAAATGGCTCTAGAATTCATTCGAACTTTTATTACATATTTTTTAATGTCGAACAGCATATCTGATGTAAATTTCCTGAATTGTGGTGCTGTTTCATAATTATTTGAAGTAAGCTCGTGGTTATGGGTATCCACAAAGAAGTTAATCCTAATAATATTGGTTGATTTGGGACAAAACACATTAAGTCTCCAAGGGCATTGTGTCTTCTGTGAAGATGCATCTCGTCGTTTTGTTGGATCAGAAGTCACTTGTGGGTTATGTGTACCTGATCTTGAACATTCATAAGTGACACATTGCATTACTTCGCCATCTAGTTGGCTTGTCCGAACTTATAGTTTAAGCCCTTTTTCTTAGCAAAATTATTGAACCAATCTTTAAATTCTAACCAGTTAACAAAGGGATACCCTATTTTTAATTCCAAAGCGTCGTTTTGATCTTTAATTTCTTCTAAATCTGTACAAGATTCAATTTCTTCTAAATTTGTACCAGATTCGATTTCTTTTAAATCTGTACCAGATTCAACTTCATTAAAAATATGCTGACCATTGCTAATACCGTTCTTTTGAGAGATTAACTGATATGAATATTAATACTTAATAGAATCAACTAGGCTAAAAAATAAAAAAATTATTACTTGTGATGATAAGAGACTATTACTTGGGTCCAGGGCCAGTGATTTTATGTGTTTCACATAATACCACAGAATTCACATAAATACGTCTATATCATATAATTTGGTGTTTATCACCGCAGAATAGCACATAATTTGCCAATATAAGAATTGTTACATAATTTGCCAATTTATAAGAATTGTTATATAATTTGCCAATTTATTGGCAAGTTGATATATAAAATCTAACAGATCCGGTATCTTCTGACGTAGAATTTGAATGAACTCAAATTATGAGCAGAAAATCACTGGCCCTGCTTGGGTCTTCGTTTTCATTAAAAGGTGCAGATCCTTGCCAAAATCAGTTTGTTAATGTAAATTCATTTATCATTATACGATTGTTAAATAGGATCCAATGTTGGTAACGAAATTAAAATTATAAGAAAAAGGCCGAAGTCTGAAGTGATTTGGTGCTCCTGAATAGAAAAATCATCTATTTCATTATTTAACAATATTCCTGTTACGTGATTTAAAATGCGAGATCCCTATATTAAGTTCACCTATTCAAGATACATATGAAATTAATTTTTATAAAAATCGGATCAAAAAAAAAATAAGAATAATACAAATAGTAAAAGTAAATGAAACGGCCATGTCATTTTTATCCATAACTGATATATGAGTAGTATTATGATTATCCTTATGATCAAATATTGGGTTATAATAGTCCAGATCGAACGTTTGATTCTATGTTTTATATAAATTTAGCATATTACCATATGGTACACGTATATAGTAAAATTTATAAACAACTTTATTTTTGAACTCACATCAGAAACATTAACTCGAACCAATATTGTATATTCTTTTGATATTACTGTATTTCTTGTATTCGAGTTTCATGCGCAAATTGATCACAAAACTTTAAAAAAAAAGGCAAGTAAAGAAATTAAATATATTTATAAATTGACTAAATCTTACAAATAATTAAAAATATTACATATTCTGGATCACCCAATTTAGTATGTCTTGCGAACCCGACTAGTAAATAATGAAGAACTAGCAAAATCAAGCATTATATGTAACTTACACTTTAACGTTTCTACAATTCTAATTCATAGTATTCATATAAATATATTAATATATAAATATATAAGAGGCCAAAAGTAGAAACTACCCAAATTGTTTTCTAAAAATGTCATCTACATTTAGAATGTAACCCTGAGACCCGATTCACCTTACTTCATCCAAGTACTGCCTTTGAAAAAAGTAGATTCTAATTGCTACCAGTTGGTGAAGTATTACCATATCACTAGTTGCAGAAAAGGTGTTGAGTTTGAAACAAAAAAAAAGTTTATATACGAATAACACCCAATTAACTTATGCATTATATATGTATTACGGTATTATTTGCTTGAATTTGCCCTCTAAATAAAGTTTTTTGAAATATTTGATCTATACTAATCTTTTTTATATAAGACGTACAAAGAGTTAAGGAACACTATAATATGTTTTAAAAAAATTTTATGTAAAACTGCAAGTTGCCAATTGACAATATGGTATTTCATAGTAAGGGTTATTTTAAAAATTTTTTTTTATATTGTATAACCCAGTGATCTTCAAGCCAATTAAACCAAATATCCGCCATGCTTGATTAATGTACATAAATCGAATTCAAGAGTCATCTTTACCAAATGATTTATACAAAGTTAAAGTTCTTGGGATTTGTGATTATAAATGGCTATAAAAATTGATATAGTCTTTTGCAAGCTCCAACTTGAGCAGATCTTTTTGCTAAAGTTTTGAGAAGTGAACAGGATCAAGATAAGCGAGAGATGGATGAACTGCAACTGCAAGAAAATAGCAACAAACTATTCTCACAAACTCAAGATTATGGCAATAACAAAAAAGTATACGACCATTATAGTAGACCCAACATATTACATCAGGCCTTTTGTAATATGCCAATTTAAAACAATGCACTTCATTATCATCTGTTGTTTCTTTATACACATATGCATCTTTTGTACTTATCTTGGCTTTAAATTTTTTTTATGCATATCATATCAAACAACTAGAGCTTGATTTTTGATTGAATTTGGAAAAATAAGAGAAATAGGATAAACAACTCCTTATAGACAGAAATATGTTCAGCCTCTTCGCAGATATTAAGTGCATGTTCAAATGCTACTAAAAATTCTATAAGCCTTGTTTTATAGTTAACAAAGCTCTTTAGCAAATTATTTATTGATTCTCCTCTTAGCATAGATAGCATGTCAGTGAAAAAATAATCCTTTAAATATGCCAGGGCCCACTATTCACACCACCAACTAAGAACTTCTAGGTACAACTTTGCCTTGGCATAATCATTGTTTTCTATTATACAATTCTATTGCTTTTAAATTCGTTTTAATCAATATAATAATTTAAGACTTTTATAAGATCAGTATAAAACATATTATATTTTGTTCTAAGCTTAGAAATCATATTGGACTTTATATTCTTTAATATATGCCAAATACAAAAACCATGCTTTGTACCATGTTTTTCGGTAAGAACAGAACAGATAGCATTGGCCATTACAAAATCATTATTTGTTAGAATAGTATACAGAGTAGTGCCAAAAATATGAATAAAAGATTCGAAAAACCATTCAAAACTTGAGGACATTTTGTTATGAAATAATGCACTAGTAGCATAATAAGAAATACCATTATTGGTAACATCCGTAAACACACAAAAATACATAAAGAAGTAATTACTCTTATATGTATTCTCATATACAATCATATCATGAAAATGAGTTGAAAATGCATATATTGCCGTTTTTGTGATACATATACCCAGATTACATATTTTAATCGATTGTTATTATTCAATTCGAATTTATAAAAAAATTCTGAATCATTGTTATATTTTTGTTGAAGGAAAAGAAAAAATTCATGGGCTTAAAATTCACTACAGAACATGCAATCAGTATTAATCAAATTATACACATTTTTTAACAACTATTTCTTCATATTTTATTGTAAAAAGAGACTAGATCTGGATATTGGAATTTTTGCTTTCCTCAAAGTAAAAATTTCCTCCTTAATATTTCACGATTATTAGACAAAATGTACATGAGTTGGGTAAAATAAGCAGATAATTATATCAAAGATTGACTTGTAAGATATAATATTTGTTATCTTCTGTGTTATGATTTAAATGGACAAACTAAAGACAATTACATTTTTTTGACTCTTTGTTTCTGCTTTTCTTATTTGGATTTTTTTGTTTAGGTTTGAACACAACAGAGCGATCACAAGCAAAAACTTAAATAATACACAAGTCATCACTACGATTATTGTCTTTTAAAAAAATCACTTTAAACTCGCCTGTTTTAGCATACTGATTGGTGATATATTTGAAGGCCTTAAGGGAAATATAACACTAGTAATGCTAAAAAAGCAAATTATATAGGAACTATATAGGGTTTCAGGTTTCAATAGAGTTTCGAATTCCAATAGGGTCTCAGGTTCTAATAGGGCCTCAGGCTCCAATGCAATCTCTAGTTCCAATAGGGTTTCGAGTTCAAATATAGTTTCTGATTATAATATAGTTTTAGGTTCAAATATGATCTTTAACTCTAATATGTTTTCAGATTCTTCAGATTCATAGTTTCATTGTAATTAGTAGCTTTTTAAAATATTAAAAACATTTATTAGTTTTTTGAACAAAACATTGTATACAGAACGTATGTTCAATACCAACACTGATTGTATATATTAAACGATTAAAACATTACCATGAATAAGCCGCACTTGTGATGCTACTTCTTGTTACATACTAGCTATTGTTAAACAATTTTTTCAAGTTTAACAGACTTTGGTTTGAAATTTATTGGGATATTACTAGTTAAAAAGTTTGGGTTCTTTGTTTGTTTTGAAATTTTACATAGTATACTTTACCAAATTTAAGATAGAAAACTTTTTTTTCTTATATCTTTAAACTGCATATTATCTTTTGTTAGCCACTTCCATGGCAATGATAGCAAAAGGCCAAGAATTAAAAGAAGCAGGAATAGGGGTATACAATACTAAGTATTAAATGTTTATAAATCTAGTTTAGTTAGAAAGACAACTATCTTTTGATTTCTTTTGCTCAACAGGTGTTGGTCTTAAATCACTATTGCATGTTTAGCATTAGTTGTTTATTGTTTGAAAAAAAAGGTGTTGGTATAGTGAAAATTCTTAATTAGCAACCCATATAAGAACTATAGTATTATTATATAGTTACTATAGCGCAAATTACTATGTATTTTATATAGTGATGAAATCTTTTTTTCCTCTAAACATATAAAAATTTTATATAGTTGCAAATTTTAAATTTTAAATATCTTATAATTTACTTAATTAATTTTAATAATTTTATTATATTATATATAAAAACATTTTCTCTACATTTCTGCTTAGTAAGTCAAAATATATTAGCATAATAAAAAAAATATTTAGCTATAGAGGAAAAGAAGATTTCATAATATATATAAATTTAATAGTAATTTGCGCATATAGAATTCTATCCTTCTTAGGCGAATTGGCAATTAAATTCTTTTTTAGTACAGTCAAACCTCACTAAGTGCACCCTTTCTAAGTGCACACCCTCCTTAAGTGCACACCTTAACCCGGTCCCAAGCTTGGGACTTAATGATAAGTGCACACCCTCCAACCTCTGCACGTGCATAGATTTTGTGGTCCCAGACTTATATATGCACCTTCATAAATGCATGCATGTGATCTTTGACCAATTAAAATACTGGATGACCACGTGATTTTAATATTATTTTATCATATCCACGGATTTTTGGAATTTATTCCAAAAATCTTTAATAGCAAATAACTTTTGTTCTACTAGTTCGTTTTTGATGAAACAACTACCAAAATGTTTACATTGATGAGACGATTCTAATGAACCCAAAATTGTTAAAATCCAATCACCGGATCCAGAGATCGTTAACGATTTGTGTCACTTCGAGTATTTAAGGATTAAAAAAACCAATCTTTAAATATCTGAGTGCCACAAATCGTTAACGATCTCTGGTTCCAGTGATTGGATTTTAGCGATTTTGGGTCCATTAGAACTGACTCATCAATGTGAATATTTGGGTAGTTGTTTCATAAAAAACGGGCCAGTAGAACAAAAGTTATTCGCTGTTAAATATTTTTGAAATTTTTTTTATATATTTCTATAAATGCACATCCTCTATAAATGCACACTCATGCCCGGTCCTAATGGCGTGCACTTAGTGAGGTCTGACTGTAGCACATACATATCATATTGGTTGATTTTTGGAATTGGCCAATAACCTCTGATCCACTGGCCCGTTTTAGATAATTTAGCTACCAAAATGTTCATCTCAGTAAGAGGATTTTAACGAGCCCAAAATCATTAAAATCCAATCACAGGATTCCAAGATAATTTGAATTTTATACAAATTTAATAGTAAATTTAAAATTTTTAAATAAATATTTTAATCTTAAATAACTTCTGATCCACTGATCCATTTTGGATAATTTAACTACCAAAATGTTCGTCTCAATAAGACGATTCCAACAAGTCCAAAATCATTAAAATCCAATCATGGGATCCCGAGATAGTTAAGTAAATTTACATATAAAACCCATATCTAATTTGATTGGCTGATGATACAAATTCTTAACTATCTCGGGATCCTGTGATTGGATTTTAATGATTTTGGGCTTGTTG
>QKWP01001818.1:66605-78013 GCA_003550325.1 Gigaspora rosea | reverse complement strand
TTTTTATGACTATACTTGTCATTTATAGTTTATATAATAATTATTCATAATCACATTGATATTTGCATTGATACGAAAAATTTTGAAAATATATATTTAAAATCTCATTATAGTGACATCTATCAATTAAACATCACCGTTTGTTAATGAATGACTATAATATTTGATCAAATATCTCACGAATCATGAACCATATCTCAACCATCCTAATCCAAACACTAAATGCTTATCCGAAAGAGATTGTTAGAATGGCAATAATAAAGAGCCGTTAGGATGATTATTTAATATAACCATAAAAAGTTTTTAGAATAGTTATTTATATTGCTAACTATAAAGAGCTGCTAGAATGATTATTTAACATTAATCATAAAAAACTATTAGAATGATTATTTAACACAAAAGTTGTTAGAATGCTAACCATAATAAGCTGTTAGAACGATTATTTAACACTAATCATAAAGAGCTATTAGAATGATTATTTAATGCTAATCATAATGGGCTGTTAGAATGATTATTTAACACGAATCATAAAGAGCTATTAGAATGGTTGCTTGATTCGACTATTTTGATTCTCATGTACACTCACATGACTGTCACCTTCATTTGATACTATTGAGATTAGATCCGAATTTCCAGATTAGTTTACCCCCAAATTTGTATATATATCTTCTTTTCTTTATTTGAAACTTACATCTATTTTTGTATAATTCATTAAATGTTAGTAAACTTGATGATTAACATAAATAGCCCTTTTTTGTAAAATCTTCATAACACGTTATGATGCACGTTTGCGTGTTAAGGGTCACAGATTATAAACATCTCGATAGCACATCAACGTGTTAAGCTTAGTAGTAGAGTTAAGGGTAGAGGGTATGTAGATCATTTCTATTAGTAAATGAGTGACAAAAAATATTTTTAATGCGAATTTAAAGGTTGCTACATATAAAAATTAATTTTTTACTATATAAATTGATTTTTTGTACTAAGTAAAGTTGTTCGTAATAAAAAATTACACATATTCTAAAAATTTTATTAATTTTGAATGGAATTTGATAAAGTTTTTATAGTATCAACTTTTGCGGGGGCGGGGTCTATTCTGCGGGGGTGATCACAAATTGGCCAATTAAATCATGTGTAAACAATAAGTAAAATAGGGTCGCGAAGATAAAACCAACTATATCTTATGTTCTACTGGGCCAATTTTAATAATTCGACCACCGTTAGAATCAGAAAAACCTCCTCTACAAGTTTATTTAAAAATTTAATATAGTTACTTAATAAAAATTTTCTTTATTATTAAAAATAAAATTTTTAGTCACTCGTTTATTAATAGAAATTATTTACATACCCTCTACCCTTAAACAGTATGTTAACGTAACACATCAATGTGTCGTATATTAAATTCAAATGTATATAAACGAATGAATTGATTTCAATAAAGAGAGAGACAGATAAAGTGGGGTTCCCTTCGATTTTACTTAAGGAAAATAAAGGAAGTAAGCTAGTGTAGAGCTAAAGAGACCTTTATTCGAGTAAATCAGAAACCTATCTCCTAGTAACTATTAAAGTTAAATCGGTTAAACGTATATGCTCTCCCTCCTTTAATATTTTCACTATTTTACATCTCGTTTATTATGTAATGGAAATTTGAAAAAGACATAGATTGTTTACCTATATTTCGCAGAATATTATAACCACAATATAGAAGTTGGATTTGTTATCACTTGTATACTAAAGTTAATAATAAAATCTGTCAAATATCTGTTAAATTGAATATGAAAACAGATAATGGATCCAAGCTCTACTATAATAGATTATATACTGTAAAATTGATTAAAAAATGGTTATATCTAACCTATGATTTAATGGTAGGTCTAATATCTAGTAGTGATTTAAAAAAAAAGGTCGATTCAAATACAGATATAAAACAAAAAAGACGATTTAAGTATAATTGAACATGTGATACTAAAGGAACTACTTAAATTATTATATCATTAATAAATATGAACTACGTTTATTATTATTAATCTATTACGTCAAGAATCGCCCAAATCATTTTTCAATAAGTGAAAATTGAAAAATCACAACTGTAAAGTACTGACTCTATGATTGGTGCCCGGAGCAATTCATATTATATACGAAGAATAATGCCTTTATGCTTTGGAGGATAACCTGTTGGTGTAAAACATACTGAAAACTGGCAAATTTGAAATAACAAAAATGCACACCATATATATCTCAAACCGAGAAGTATTATTAGTTACCAATCCATGGTTGTGATTTCTGTTATATCGTTTAGTTGATTAATATAATATAATTATAGTTAGTTGATAACTAGTTGATAACTAGCTGATAACTAGCAATTAATTGTAATCGAACCAGTTGATAATAAATTGATTAGTATTTAACTTTTTTTAAATCAATTAGTTGAAAAGTTGCCAACTAGTAGGTTTTTCAATTAACGATTTGGAACACTAAATCGCCCTAACCAGGAATGGATGTTAAACTGTAAAAAATGAAAAATAACGTCTAGGGGCATGGTTTGAGTAATGGCCAGGATTAAGCTTAATTCAATCATAATTCGAAATTACACTTTTGGGAGTTATTTTGCATTTATACGGAAAGTCTAATTTAGAAATATACTGTCATTTATTTGTCATTTTAATGTCATTTTATAAAAATATTTTTTATGACTTGTCATTTTGCCATGGTTTTGTATAAAATTTTTTATAATAAATGATATTGTCATTTTAAAATGACATATCATTTATAGTCATTTTCATAAAAATTTTTATGACCTTGTTATTTGCCATCACTGAGGGTATGTGCATGTACATAAATAAATATGGGAATAATAAATTCCTAGTTATTTCTTCCTATAGAAATAACTGGGGCTTTATTTTTTATTTCCACCTTTGCATATATGCACTAGAGATAAGATTAGAGGTTGGATCCGGTTTTAAATATTCGAGTTTATCACATCTAAATTCGAGTTTATCATACCAAAATTCGAGTTTATCACATCAACTATTAATAAATGACGTGATAAACTCGAATTTTGGTGTGATAAACTCGAATTTAAATGTGATAAACTCGAATATTTAAAACCGGTTCCAACCTCTAGATAAGATTAGTTATCTGTTTTCTATTTAAAATTTAATGGGTATCCAAATTTTTATAATTAAATTAAACTAGTAGATATCTGAATTACTTTTCTAGCAGCAATAATTTGTAATCACAAAAAAAAGTAGCTTATTTTCAGAATTAACAATTTTATTTTGTCTTGGTTCAAAAAAGAAAAGATAGCTTATTTTCAGATGAAACAAGTTTTTGGGTTTTTTGGTCAAAACCAAGAAAGAAGCTTATTTTCGAAATAGCTTATTTTCGAGAATATTAGGCAATATTTTTAACAGTTTTTTTAAAATATCAACTGCAATTGTTGTATAACCAAAAAAAATTTGAAGAGTCTTGTAAAAAATAAGCAGAGAGATATAACAATACTAAAAGAATTACTAACATATATGATGAAAAATTTGGAAGACATTTCAAAACACAAATAAAGATCTATTTTTTTAAAAAGAGCTATCTCTTAATTTGTTATACAGGCATATTTGCCTGCGAAAATTTTAAATTTTTAAATTTTTTAAATAAAACCTTAAATATTAATTTTAGCTATATACTTTCTAAGTAAAAATTATAATATTAGTTCTGTTTTATCAACTTTATTATAAAATTTTTTTAAAATTATTAAAAAACTTTGGTGTAATAAAAGTTTAAAGTTTTTGTTTTGGAACTTTTACTATAGAATTTTTTTTTTAGATTTTCTTAAATTTTATATGTTCCCGTCTATAAAAAAAATTTTCACTTCTAATACAAGTCTTAATTTTTACAAGTAAATCATATAAAGTCAAATAATGAAAGTTGTCATCCTTTATATAAACTACAATATTGTATTAGAAACTATATTTTTAAAACCAATATTTAAAGAATTCACCAAGATATTGTAAAATATTTTTTTGGTTAATAAAATTCAATATTTTCAGCTTATAAGCAACATAAACTTTTTGTCTTATAATATAAATTTAAATAAATCAAAAATATAATTTTTTTTTTTTTTTTTTTTTTTTAAGGTGAGGTCATGCCTCGAAGACTTTATTATTAAGTATATGTTTGTATATATTATGTGATACAATATTATACTATATTAAGTACAAGAGACTCAGACATTTTTGATTATCTGTGATCTAAACCTACCAGAGCTTTCCATACCCTATTTTCTGTATAACCTGGATGTTTGGACTACTCCCTATCTTGTTATCCCGCTATTTACTATATTCCCTGCTTCTCTCATATTGCCGATCCTATTATAATTCTTGTTTTAAATATTATAATACCAAATTTTATTTAAATATCTTAAATGATTAAAAAAATAGATCAGAGGTATATTTATAGTAATTATACAGGCAAATTTGCCTGCAAACTAGTACAAACTAAGGGATTAGATAGCAATTTGGGGTTAATAATTAATTTACAGTAGCCTACTATATTATTATAAATACTTTTGGATAGTTATTACTCAAAATCAGGCAAGCAAATATAGTACAAAATTTTTATTATGTGTTCCATAGATCTCAGAGTATAACATACTAAAATTTCGTGTGATTTTATTTAGTGCAAAGAAGTTATACAAAAAAAAACCAAATTTTCAATTTTTTTAATGCACAAAAACTCAAATTAAACCATTTTTTTACATTTTTTTTTAATAAAAATTTAATGCTAAATATATTTATTATTTTATAGGTCCTCTTCTAACTCTAATAAAAGTGATATTATGATTTGACAAAAAACAAGTTCACTTCATATAACTATAACTACGTCTAACTATACAGTCCAAAAATTTAATATTCTATTTCTTGTACTCTATATAGTTCATGCTAAAATCTGATAAAATGACCAGAACTCTGAAATATACATAGATAGGTCAGGTTAATTATAAAATTACCAAAATAGAAAGATCTATAGAAAAAACTTCAAAAATAAGCAAAAAAATTACTATAATAAATAGAAAAGATCTGTATAAAAAATACCAAAAATAAGCAAACTAATACCTGACCTATCTATGTATATTTCGGGTCTTAATGACCCCAAAAAAGATGATTGTAGTATTACTAGATTATAAAATATATTTAGAGCTCCAAAATATCCAGTTTTCATGAGCACAAGACTATTCAGATATTGGTAAGAGAAATGGTAAATGATACAGAATCTCATATCTTTCAATATAATATATGAACAATAATTTTAGGTTTTTTTATTTTATTTTTTTTGTTTTTACACTATTTTTGGTAAAAAAAATAATTTGAAAAAGTTTTAAATGATGATTTTTTGGAGTAGCTAGACTCTAGACTTGTATAATCCATAAAGTTAAGCAATCTTTAAATGTCTGGACTTTTTTTTTTGCTTTTTTTTTTACCTCTAAAACATCTAACTTTTTATAATATTCTGCATAGCAAACTTTCTATATCCAATAGTGGCTGCACTAAAGATATTCAAATCCCACCTTAGATAACTATTTGTTAGTTAAGTTTTCTATTGTCTATCATTTTATGAAAAAAAATGAACAGTCTTACCTTTTTTTGTTAATTGCATCCAATCCGTCATATAAATGTATCTTTTTTGTATTGTATAATATTTTTTAAATATTGGACAATATTTGAGTAAAATTTGAAACGATTTGAACAAAAATTTGATTTTTTGTGAATTTTTTTTAAAAAACAAAAAATTCGAAAAATTTACAAAATCAATTTTCATACAAATTCAAAAATGGTACTTTTGTATAGCTTTTGTGCTATCTAATAAAACTGTACAAAATTTTAGTATATTGTACCTTGAAATTTACTAATTACATAATATAAATTTCAAACTGTGCTACTTATTCAATTTTGAATTATAGCATCTCTAAAAGTGTTTATAATAATATGGTAGGCCACTGCAGATTGGTTTCAGCTATTCAATAACTCTCAGTATAGTGTTAGAACTATATATAGAGTTATTTGCAATCTTCTAAGTAATAAGTAATTTAAGCTATCAAATATAATTATGTTAGTATTAATACCTGGTTCCAATAAACTCAAACTATACTAGCTATACTACTATTTGGTACCTTTAATAGATTAATTAATTGATTTGTAAAATGGTAAACAACAATGTTTTAATATTAAAATTATCAAAATTATTATTATTATAATTATTAACATAATTATTAGTATTAACTAAAGATTGAATTGGATAGCACATTTAAAAGCCCTACTAGCAAATTTATTAAAATTTGAAGAAAGGATGCTTAATTTTGAAAATTTTAATCAAAAATTCAAAATTAAGCATCTTTAATACAAATTTTAAAAAAAATAAAATAAAATATACTGATATAATATGGTAAAAACAAGTTTACTTAGAGCAAAAAATTAGATTTAATTAGTAAATTTAAAAAATTATAGAAATTTTTATAATTTTATTAATAAAAATTATACAAATTTTCATGATTTTCTAAATTTTACTAATTGAAACTAACTTTTTGCTCTAAATAAACTTGTTTAGTGCCAAAAAATATATATATTAGTATATTTTTATTTTATTTTTTTTTAAAATTTGTATCAATGATACTTAATTTTGAATTTTTGATAAAAATTTTTAAAATTAAGTATCCTTTCTTTAAATTTTAAGAAAAGTAAAATAAATATACCGATTTGATGTATTTGTTGGTACTAACAAGTTTAATTAGTGCAAAAAGTTATAATCAATTAGTAAAATTTAAAAAATCATAGAAATTTGTATAATTTTATTAATAAAATTATATATATTTCTATGATTTTCTAAAATTTACTAATTGATTCTAATTTTGTAATTTAGATAAATATGCATATATATTATGTATTTTGAACCTGTTCATGAACCTTGAACTGAACCTAAACTAAACTTATTTTAAGTTCAAATTCAGTTCATGTTCAATAATTTTAAGTTTAGGTTCAAAAATTTTTTCAAGTTCAATTTCAGGTTCAGGTTTATTAAACCTGAATTTGAATTTTTATTGAACTAACTAAACTTTAAAATCCTATTAAAAATATTTTAAAACCCACCTGACCAAATTTGATCAACTTTTTTTTTGGATTCTACAACTTTTTTACAATTAAAAAAAAAAAAAAGTGAATTTGGTCAGATAGGTGCCAAGATATCTTCAATCAAAGTTTGTAAACAATTATTGCTATAGTTTATGTTTAATAGACATTTAGATTTTACAAAAATTTAATTGAAGATATCTTGAAACCTATTTAACCAAATTTGATCAACACTTTTTTTGCTTTTTACAAATAAAAAAGTTGATTGAATTTGGCCAAATGGGTGCTATGATATTTTCAATCAAACTTTGAAACCAATTTTTGCTGTAGCTTATATTTGATAGACATTTAGAATTTTATAAAAATTTGATCAAATGGTCAAATATATCTTGGCACCCATTGACCAAATTTGATTAACTTTTTTTATTTTAATTGTAAAAAAAGCTATTTAATTCAAAAAAAAAAAGGTGATCGAATTTGGTAAGGTGGATTCCAAAATATTTTCGATCAAAATTAAAATTTTTTAAAAAATTAAAATAATCTACATGGGTATAACAATACCAAAAAGTGGTGTGGAAATTTCTATTCCTATAATTATTCTAGTATAATTGCTAAATTTTTTTTAAAAAAATAATACTATACTAATGATTAGTAAAAATTAGTATACTTTCATAGTTTAGTTTTATTTATAGTTCAAATACTATATGTACTATTGATATTTTGGCAAAACAGTAAAAATTGATCAGTAAAGCAGAAGATCAAAGGGTTTAAATAAGCAATTTCCATAGTTGGGTTGTATATATTTAGTGTTGGCAAATAGAACAATAGAACAGAAACTTAATTTTTTGCCTTTATATTAAAAAAAATTTTTTTAATAATTTGCAATTATTAAAATACATATTGTTAGACCATTAGTAAAGTAATAAATTTAAAATATTTTTATATTTAATTAGTAAAATTTTTATAGCTTTTTATAAATAAAAAAGTTGATCAAATTTGGCCAAATGGGTGCTATGATATTTTCAATTAAACTTTGAAACCAATTTTTGCTATATAGCTTATATTTGATTAGGGTTCCTCAAATTCAAATCAAATCAAATATTGAATCAATTTGAATTTGATCAAATCAAATTGATCCTAATTTGAATTTGATTTGATTCAAATATTTGAATTTGAATTTGATTTGAATTTGAATTTTTAATAATAATTTTCAAATCAAATCAAATATTTGTCAAATTAAATCAAATTTGACCATATTTGAATTTGATCAAATCAAATATAGTCAAATTTGAATTTGAATTTGATCAAATATTTGATTCAAATATTTGAATATCAAATCAAATTGCGGAACCCTATATTTGATAGACATTTAAAATTTTATAAAAATTTGATCAAATATATCTTGGCACCCATTGACCAAATTTGATTAACTTTTTTTTATTTTAATAGTAAAAAAAGCTATTTAATTCAAAAAAAAAAAGTTGATCAAATTTGGTAAGATGGGTTCCAAAATATTTTTAATCAAAGTTAAAATTTTTTAAAAAATTAAAATAATCTACATAGGTGTGACAATACCAAAAAGGGGTGTGGAAATATCTATTCCTATAATTATTCTAGTATAATTGCTAAATTTTTTTTAAAAAAATAATACTATACTAATGATTGGTAAAAATTAGTATACTTTCATAGTTTAGTTTTATCTATAGTTCAAATACTATATGTACTATTGATATTCTGGTAAAACAGTAAAAATTGATCAGTAAAGCAGAAGATCAAAGGGTTTAGTTTAAATAAGCAATTTTCCATAGTTGGGTTGTATATATTTAGTGTTGGCAAATAGAACAATAGAACAGAAGCTTAATTTTTTGCCTTTATATTAAAAAAAATTTTTTCTTAATAATTTGCAATTATTAAAATACATATTGTTAGACCATTAGCAAAGTATATTTAATTAGTAAAATTTAATACTAAAAATTTATAATAGAAAAATGAAAACAATGAATAGAATTAGAGACCAATAGATCAAATAAGTAAACGTGACAACCCTCTATATATTGTATAGCAGCTAGTAAAGAACTTTTGATAGACTACTTAAATTAGATACCAAAAATGCTAGTTGTACTCACATCCATGTAATACTTTTAAAAAGCAACTAATAAAATTCTAGTTCCAAAAATAAGCACTTTTGAAACCAATATACAGTATATATATATATTTATATACTGTACTATATAAAAAAAATTATATGTATACAGTATACTATACTTATAAAAATAATATTATGTATAACTTGAAAAAAGTTTATTTGCATACTAGTGTATAAAGCACGGGTATATTAATAGCTCAAACTTTTGAGGTTCTAACAAAAAATGTTTCTCAGCATAAACTATAACCCTTTTCATCCCATACCCTAACCTTAAATCGGTAATTTTGCAAATTGACCCGTGTTTCATACGCTTAGTGTACAATAAGAATTTTCTATTTTTATTATCAAATTTAGCTATAAATTATTATTAAGTATATATTTAAAAAAAGCAATCTATTATATCTATTTATTAAGCAACTTATTTTTTCTTATTACAGAAAATAATCCTATTTATATATATACTAGTATAAACCAAATCTAAAATCTCACAAATCAAGGATTAATTATTATAAATAATAAAATAATAAGAAAAATTTTCGCGTAATAACGGTCAATGCATTTTTCTGTTCAGAAAATGATTCTACTAAATATCTCGATTATGATAGCATATCGATATTATCATAATATATATATAATAAAATTATGTTTCTTTGATCACACAGCATTCAATTGCTTAAAAAGATGAAATCGTGAGAATGGATCATCTAAGCAGATGCGAATTAGATATACCATTTCACTACCATTAAACCATACTCTTCATTGCACACCGCTCCTGGTGTTATCTGATAATCACCCAATTTAAATTCGATTAAGAGTTTATCAATCTTTGAACCCGGATATACTTGATTAAAATCTTAAATTTTTTGAATAATTTAAAGTTTTAATATTACATTATTAAGTACACGAATTTATTTAATGAATCGGTGGTTTTTAACACTATTTACCGAAATGGGATATATATTTGGTTTTGGTCGTGATCCCAAATTAAGTAGAAATGCCGATTCCCAAGCCCAGGCTAAGTAGTAATGCCGTAATTAAAAAAAAAAGTTTGGTCGAACTCTAATGTTATTACTATTTCTTGATTTCCGTAAATCCAGGAAAACATTCTTCTAGATTTTTACTATGTTTATTCTCTGCATGTTCCTTTAATCTAAAAAAAAAAATACATATTTTAGAAAAGAGAAACACATCTTTTGCTATGGTCAAATTTCAATTGAAACATACGCTTTTTGTCTCACTGTGCACAAAAAAGTATTTCGACAAACTTTACATATGACAGTTTTTGCAGCTTCGTTCTGTGAACGAGGAAATAAAATCATAATTTAGTTTGTATATACTAAATAATAATAATAACAATAAAACCAGAGTCCCGGGAAACAGATCTACTTTTGTGCTGTCATCAATAGAGCAGACTTGCGCTAATTCATCAATGAAAAAAAAAGGCAAAATTTAAGCTAACAAAAAAAGCGCAAACATAGATTGTATAACATACCGTTTTAAGCTGACTAGAGGCAGTTTTTTGAGCTGAACCTTTAGCTCTTTCTCGTTTGTGTTGAGCTTTTTGACCCTAGAGTGAAAAAAAATTAAGTAAATAATTAATTTGAAAAAAAACAATAGATCGCAAGAGAAAATTATAATATACATTTCCCATTTTGAAATCTTGAGTACTCAAGAGGAAATGCAATAAATTTAACATTAATCCGAATATGTGATCACGAGAAAAGTAACGTGACATCATTTTTTTGTAGATTAGTATCACGTTATTAAATCAGTAGCTACTTTGATACAAAAAAAAAATAAAAAAAAGTTTATTATAAAGAAAAAGGTACACAATACAAAGAATCGGTCTGTGATGCTATGAGTATTATGGAAATTCGGGAACTTTCACGGCGATTAAATCGTTTAAGTTTGATACAGTTTATTTAATTGCTGTGTTGATAATTTTGATTTTATAACTTGACTAATGATAGAGATGAGTTTAAAGGTATAAGAATTACCTCTAATACACTCTAAGACCAGTATTGTTATGAAAATGCACAATAAAAAAATATGTATATAAAATATATATATAATCTGATTTTTTTTTCTCCCGAAATGTCCTTTACAAAAGAGGTAAGAAAAAAGCTTTACAAAAAAAAAAAAAAAAA
>QKWP01001818.1:40266-66541 GCA_003550325.1 Gigaspora rosea | reverse complement strand
TAAAATCGCTATCAACATTGTAGAAGAAAAATGACAAAAGCCAATTTTAAGACTACAAAGAATATATCATCTACTACGAATATAACAATTTTAAGGCATTTATATGCAAATAACATGAAGATATATGAATCTTCTGTTGTCTAAAAGCCAATTCACATTATTCACATTAAAACATCAAGCTAGAACATTGCAGATTTCCTTCTATCAGCAGCCGATTTGCTTCTCCTTTCAGCAGCAGCCGCGTATAGCTTATTTACAGCTTTGCGACGAATGCGAGTGGCAAAGTTTTTAGCAATATCAGGTCCTTTAGGTTGACGAATTGGAAGAATTGCATCAGAATTCAGTCTCGAGGGTCCCCCGAACATGCTATAATTAATAAACAAAAATAATAATTTGATGAGCAAATCATATATAATATTAGAATATAAAGAATAGAAAGTGTTAAATAAACATTTACCTTCTTCGTCTTTCATCTTTTGCGGCTGCAGGATGAGAATTAGAACGATGATTTTGCAAAGTTCCAGTAGGTGTTTGGGGAATGTACTCTTGCGAGTAATCATAATAATAGTAAGATTGACCTTCCTCCTGCTCTTCCTCGCATGGAGGCATAGTGCACAGATCATAATAATCAGCACTAGTGAAACTTTCGGGAGGGCCATAGCCTGGAGTAGGTGGTGATGATCCTTGAGAATCAGAATCATCAGGATGACTGAGAACGACCACAGGAGTACCTGGTCCCAATTGAACCTGACGATAGTCAGCCGTCACAAATCTAAGAGGAGCAGGTGTAGAACTATAACGTCTAAAACGAGATTGTTCAACAGTTTGAACATAGGTAGGGTCACCATAAACGAAGGCGTAAGCATGTTGAGGAAGGGTAGCTGATTGTGGTGCTCTCATTGATTGCCTAGTGTCCTTTGGAAATCCTGATGACTTTGTTGCAAAGGTAGCAGTTTTTGGAGGATTTGGAAGATTGAGGGCTCTATTAACCTTTGGAGGAAAAGTTGCTGTTTGAGGAACCTTGCTCAAATTTGAAACGTGAGACGACTTTGACAAATTAAGTGGCTTGGGGGTGGGTCTAGAAGAACTGGCTGTTTTTTGATTTTGTTTGGGAGTGGTAGCAGTAGCGGGAACATTATTTTTTGGAGGACTCCCGGACAAATTATTGTAAGCTTGTGGAGGAGGTGAAGACCTTGAAACAAATACAGTTTGCGGAGGTGACGATCTGGTAGACATGTTGGTTATTTGAGGTGGAGACCTAGATAAATTCATTTGTTGTTGAGGTGCAGTTTTTACAAAAGTTGCAGTCTTTGTTGGTTGCATGGCATAAACTTGTTGATTTGGTTTAGGAAACTGTGCGGTTTTTGGAGTTCGAAGAGGTTGAACTCCAGAATTATTATTACTACCAGCCGTTCTTGAAGTATTACTCACACTCTGAGCGCTCTCCACATTAATTGACTTTAGGTTTACAGGTTTAGATTTGTTGCTACCACTATCCCTACGTTTACCTTGGTCACCGTTTGAGTTATTATTCCTCCAGGATTGTCTGGTAGGATCTTGGCTGGACGGTTGATGTTGAACTTGCACACCGCCGGCGTCCATAATTTTATAACTTTAGGAGTTTTGACTGAGTTTTTAAATTAATACGAGGTATAGTTTTTTTTTAGTTTGTTTCAAAGGGTCGTTTTTTGTTTAGTTTTTTGTAAAATATAATTACAGTATACCGTGTGAGAAGTAAAAAAAAAAAAAAAAAAAATACAGTAACGGAGAAAATAAGCTGTCAACGATAAAAAAAGTCCAAGAGTGAATTGTAACTAGCAAAAAGTTGTCTTTGGACGGGAAACGAGTGACTGGGTACCTATAATGATGCAGGACCAGCCAGTGGCCCACTGTCCCAAGAATGATTCAGAGAGTAGAGGGAATGAGTTCCTTGAGACAGAAGCAAATATACTTTTGAACACAAGTTGGCGGACTAATTGTAAGTGACATAAAAGGGTGGGACATTTGAGCAACCTGTGGGGCTGAATCAAATGACCTAACTTAAATAATGAATTTGTTTTACAGCAATACTGTGACAATTGTGAATTAATTTCACCTGGAAGGCAAATAAGCAAGATTTGTGAATACACACACCCACGACTTTACACAAATTTCCCGCAAAAGAAAAGAGGAGGTGGAGAAAGGTTCGGACTTGAAACCAATAAAATTCGAACAAAGTGATTACTTTAGTATACAAATTCTGCGTACATCTATTTACTATTCTATTTACTATTATTTATATTGTTGTATCGAGTTGATTGGTAACATAAGATGCAAATAAGGTTGACAAGAACTTAAGAAATTTTTACTGTGTAATAACGATAATAATAAATTCCACTTTGATGTGGAAAAATCTATAAAGGTTCTACAAAGTAATCCGGCTACTTTAATATTTATTAGTAGCGTCATGCCATTGAGATTCGAGAACTCTTTTTTTTAATAACAAAAGCCTCGAATTTGATGTGTTCGGGTTATGTAGGATCGCGTTCCAAAACAAGTAATTGTTATTTGTCGCCTAAGTCCATATTTTGTTTGGTAGATCCTGTTAATACAGGTATTTTGGGTGAAAGCTTGAATAATAATCCAAGCCTCATAGAAAAAGCTACGAATTTTTCCGGTTGCCTGGAGGAAGACAATTTAGGAAATTTGTTATAATTATTACTTTTAACTAAATTAGTTATGTATATTGAACTAAAAAAAATATATACTATACTGTATATAGAAGTATTGTATAGTATATGTGTGTATACTCGCATACATATATATTTTTTACTGTATAATTAGCTAATTAAGAATACAATATATTTGAAATAAGTTAGTACAGTTACCTCTTAATAAAATTTTAAACTTTTATAATTTTTTTAATGAAAAGTCTTTGTGCCACCCGGGTTGGTATACTACCCTGTCCAAATTAAATAGTAATTTGATGACGCACTCACCATAGGGTTAGGGTCAGTCAGTCAATTTAGTATTTAATTTGAATAGGGTGGCAGTGAATTATTTACCACCCCGGGTGGTGCCAAGACGACTCCTTTTTTTAAAATAAAATAAACTAAAAAAAGTTTTTATAAATTTAATAGCTTTTTGATTAAACTATCAAATCCACAAAATAAATTTTTAATATAGTTTAAAATTTTGGTGCTTATAGGTGCTTATATATAAAAAAAAATATAACAAAATTTAATTTTTTTTTTTTTTTAAGTAGTCCTGTCTTTATTAATTATTTGAACTACAAAGTAAATTACACTATTGTATATTCTACCTGTCTAATGTTCTATCTAATAATGACTCACCAAGCTAATGCCCAATGCGACCTGCCAAAGCAACTTTCTGTTTCACTTCATTCTTAACTTGCTAAGAATTTTATAATTTTTACAATTAGTCCCCAATAATCATTAACTGGTCGTTGTATATCTTGTCAAGAATGCTTAATAATTTATTTGTTTTACTTTGAGCAAAGAAGACCACGCTGGTTTCTTTTTTTATACTATTCAATTTTTAATTACACTTTCTTTCATTTTTGCGATCTTCTCTTTTTCTTTTCTTTTTTCAAGTTTCGTTCTTAAATATTTTCCATCTCCATACTCCTGTTGTCCTCTTTCTCACGAGTGACTTTTTCTCCCAGCTCCTTGCTTCTTCTCTTTTTGTGCCTCTTGTCTTCTTTTGAGATACCTTTGGCCTTTTCCCAATCTGCTAGTAATTCACAATGGAAGCTCCAAATATGCTTGTAGAACTGTTTCTTAAAGCATTTGACTATAGCCTGTATGTATTTGGATGTTCTTCTTGTGCCACCAATCACACCTCGATAACCGGCTTGGTCACTAGACCCTATATAAGTTTTTTTTTTATACTGGCTTTTTCCCTCTGCTATATTCCGAAAACTGTATTCTTTACGGTTGCTAAGTTTAGTTGTTTGTTGTCTGATTTTGCTAGTTTCTTGATAAGTTCACATATTTCTTTTTCGAGAATGTCCCAAAGCAGCTATAGCACTAAGCATTTAGCTAGATGGTCCATAGTTTCCATTTCCCTCCAACAAATAATACAAGTATTGTTACTATATAAACTACTCTTTCTTCTATTTAGCACTTGTATTATAGGTAACAAATTATTTAAACATTTAACTCTGAAAATCCAATTCTTATTCTCCAAACTACTTCTGCATTTCTGGCCCTTAGCTTTCATTATTCCTTTATACCTCTTTCCAAGCCACTGTGCTTTCCTCCTTCTCCGCGTTTACCCATTTCGTGATACTTTTTAAATATAACTATTCTATGCCTATACTGACTTCTGTAAGCTGCGCAATGAAACTTGTTAACTCTGATGTCCTTCCATTTCAGCTTGGTACATGCCCTTTATTCCATAGCCATTTGGGCAATAAAATCCTATTACTTGATATGCCCTCTCTAGCTAGTTTGTCAGCTTTATTATTTTCAAAGATTCCACTACGTCCTTTTACTTTTCTAAATCTTAGCTTCAGCTTCTTTATTTGAATTAATCTGTTAATGTGTTCCAACAGACATAGATTTTTCCTTTTAAGTATTTCACTCTTTTTTCTTTTTGTTTTGCCCACCTAAATTGTCTGAATTGCCACTGCACTGTCTGTACATATGGTTACTAAGGCATTTATTGGCGCAACAAGCAAAGCTGACCATATAGCTACAAGTTTCGCTCTTGTAGAGGAGAGCCAATCTTAGATTGCATCTTGGAACTTTGCAATTTTCTGCCTGGGTGCTTTTTCCTTTTCACTTTTTATAGCTACCCAATCTAGGCCCATTCTTCTTTTTTCAGGATCGTTCTCACCATTCAGAAGTGAGCTATCCGTATAGAAGCAAATTGATTTTTGAAATGCCAGACCTTGTGCAATTTCACTGAGTTCTCTTCTGGCTTCAGAGTTTTCAAGAGAATTTTTGATCAGTTCTCTTTCTATCGTGTAGACTGCGATACCGAGTCGCTACTTGTTTGCTTCTATATTTGCAATATCTGTTTTTCCTTTACTGTTTGTTATGGCTTTTGCGAAGTAACTTAATAGGGTAATAAGGTGCCGGTTATAATCATTCAAGTGTTCGATTTCAACTAGTTTTGTGTCAAATACGATATTTTTGTTTCTTCATCTTCTTTTAACCAAATAGGAGTTTCTGTAATACTTTTCCTCTACCTGGTTAAGTTCGTATTCTTCACATCTGTTAATAGCCAGCCTACTATTATGTATTTTTCCCTTGCTTGCCAATGCTCAATTAACAGATGCTTTTTATAACTTTTTTGCACTACCCTTTCTATTTCATATCCTTCTTTTGTGTTCGCAAAAATCCAGTCTTTTACTCTTTTATTTTTACTTATTTCAGTAAGTGGAATTATAGGACTAAGTGTGTAAAACTCCACTATTTCAAAGGCTGCCTTTACTACTGATTTCTAACAAAACTAGCTCTTCTATTTTTGCGAACCATACTAGTTTTCTTCCTGCTATCTTTTGCTTTTTACTCTTTTTAAGCTGTTTCCATGTATCTAACAGGCCTTCAGAGTAATCAATTAACTGCTCAAAAAAAACCCTCACCAGTATCACTAGTTTTATCAGTTTCACTAATGCCTATTGGTGATTGGTGATTGGTGAAAATCGGTGCACTATTACAGTTTAGTTTCACCAGCAACTTTAGTTAATATATAGTTAAATCTCTCAAAACTAGTATACAGGTTTGTATCGATGCTACTATTAATTTGGGAAAGCACCAGACTATCGCCGAAGAAGTATTAGGATAGTAAACAGGTTAAGGTAATTTAGACGGAACTTTAATGAAATCGGGTTTTAAGAAATAAAAGATAATTTTTTTTTTTGTTGTTAAGATGAGGTCATGCCTCAGATCTTTATTAAGCATAGTTATCATTACAACATCCATAAATATTGCATTGGATTACTACAACTACCAAGTACCGAAACTTAGACTATTTTATCTATTATCTAAACCTACCAGAGTATCCTATATGTCCTACTCATATATTTAACCTGTAGTGCTGCTGCCGCCAGGTTCGTATCTCAAGCCATCTTTTAATGCTGTCACAACCTAGCCCGTTTCTCAAGCCACTACCTTCTTACTAGTATCTATAGCATGGTACATGCCTTTGCAAAGTTCACCAATCCCAGTACTTCTCTCGTTTCTTTTCTGGTTTCTTTCCGGTTGCTTTCTTTACCCCTACCTCGCTTTCTTTCCCCCAGTTACATTCCTACTCCCAATGCCGAGGACCCAGAAGAAGTGGTCTGCTTTGGCAGACCCAAGGTCTCCCTCTCCTTGGTATATGCTTCTGTAACGCACGTTCTTTTTCTCCAGAGCGACTTCTAGTAGTTTGATTGGTAGAGCCCCGCCATAAGCCCTTTTGTTGTAAGTTTGCTTCCAGTTAGTCTGCTTCTTGGTCAGTTCGCTTCCGGTCCGTCCCTATCTGATTTCTGTTTAAGTACCGTCAAAGTCGGCTACCTCTTTGCTCGGGTCTTGCAAGTATGGTTTCCTTTGTCCTATAGTTCTGTGCATAACACAACGCCTGCGCTTCCCAGGATTTATGCGCCACAGTTCTGTAACATAGCTCTAGAGCTTCCAATACGAGTTGGTATAACCTGAGATACAGATTTGTAAATCTGGGCTCAGAGTCCAGGTTACTGTAATGCAGATAAATTTTCTGAAATCGTCTCTAGTGGGATTCGAACTCTGTATCTTTTGTTACAACTACTTGGGGGTAACAATACTTCAACTACACTATGTCGCCACTCCCCTATAAAAGATAATTTGAACAAAAGAATAAAGTTTATAATAATGGAAAAATATAAATATGCAATACATCAAATAACAAAACAATGTATTGATAATTCACAATTCAAATAAAGCAATTTAATAAAACTCATATGCAATAATCATTCAATACAATATATAAAGAATCCACTCAGAAGACTTTAATATAAAGGAAATCACTCAAATAAGCCTAATGATACTAAAGACAATTACATCAGACTTATATACATGTTCGATCTATATAAATAAATTATACTACTCAAATGTTGGGTTAACTTCTTTCCATACAAGATCTATCTATCATACGATTCTCTATATGCCAAAAATTTTAAGTTTAATAATTGAATGCTTCAGTTTTAATTGTTTTTTTATTGTACAATTTCTTTGTGGGGGACGATTTGGTAATATTTAGATGCTTTATTTTCATTCATCCCTTGAAGAAGCATAATTAATTTGAGTATTGTTCTCTTGGTATGCCAAAATAATCTTATGATGGCTAATGAGATAAAAAAGCAATTCGTCCAACAGTTAATAAAAGTTGGCATTATATGTCAAATGCTTACACTACTATATAGATATTTAAATATGGCAATAGGAGACAATATCTAAAAATGTATAGTTTAAGAAAGAATGAATATGTGCTATGGAAGTACAAAAGATGATCAAAAATCGATCACATTAAGATAGATTGATGATAATTATAAAGGAATTTGAGTTGCAGAAAAGTTACAATACAGTAATAACATCGGTATTGAGAGATCATCAAATTTGAAATTGTTATATATTAGATTCATATAACAGAAACAGATTTAACAGATTAATGTTTTATTAGATTTAATAGGTTATTAGATTTGACTAGATTGGTTTTGAAAGTTCAACTGTATAGTATTTATAAAGTGTATATATATTGCTTCTATATTAAATTAAAACTTGTGTATATTAAGCTAAAACTCTATATTAAAAGTATTAGTAGTATTATATTTATTTTAATTCAATAATTCCTTATAATTATAAAATTTTAATACAAGTTTTATTAGCTATTATTTGATTTACTGTATATAATTTATATAGACATGCAAATAATACGCCAATTTTTATTGCAATTATAATAAGGTGAAATCTGTATAAATTTTAATTATATTTTTGAGCAAATAGTAAGCATTTTTAGAAATTCTTATAATACAACAGGATAAAACCTAAGTTATAAAATAGTGAAACTTGCTATGAAGATAAATCTGATTTTATATAATATAATAAACCGCAAATTTTATTTTATTTTATTTTTTTTTTTATATTAGGGGGAACCCTGGGTGTAGCTCCTGCCCCAAACTTTATTAATCTTAATTGCTAATCCGTATAAGATCGGCACTATTTTTATATTAGAATTTGGGGGAAATTACTATGTTTTTTACTATATGCTGAAATCTGATGTCGGTCCAATAAAAAGTTTTTTTTTTTAAGTTAACAGCTCATGTCAATTAATTGAAAGTTGTAGAGCTCACTGAGACGCATTCAATGGTAGTTAGGGCATTCAATTCGACCCAGTGTACGCTGAGATATCGCCAAAAAACAATTGGCCGACTATATAAAATTCTATGTAAACAAACTAGAAATTTTATATAGTCGGCCAATCGTTTTTTAACGATATCTCAGCATACATGGGCCAAATTGAATGATCTAACTACCATTAGGTGCGTCTCATTGTGCTCTACAACTTTCAATTAATTGACATGAACTGTTAACTTAATAAAAAAAATACTTTTCATTGGACCGACTTCAGATTTCTGCATATAATAAAAATTTATATTGTACTTATCTCCAAAATTTACTATTGTCCCAATATGGTAATAGTGCCGATCTTATCCGGATCATCAATTAAATAAGTTGACATATTGCCGAAATACATACATATTATATACAAGTATTGGAATTAGGACTTTAGGTAATACAACTATTTATCCACGGCTAAACCCCACCAGAGCCTTCCATATTCCTATTTATATGACTGACCTGGCTTGTACGTCCCTCTCCAACTAACAATTGGTATTCACATGTCTGGCACTTTACCCACACTACCTAGTATCATCACTTCCAATTTGGTATACGTTGCCAGGTAGGTGCTTTGTGCTTCCAGATTGGTGTACCTGAGATCCCCTAATGGTGTACTTCTCAGGAGTCATATCTCAAGCCATGCAGCTGCCTCTACCACATTGGGTAAGTATCTCAATCCTGTATGCTGCCGCAACTAGCCGGGTTTCTGCAACTTCGGGGCCCAGGATTTAACGTTCCGAATTTGGTAATGTGCGAACGACTGTACTTCCCTCTATAGTGACGATGTAACCGGACTTGTTTCGCAAATGCTTCCAGTACTAGATATAGTTGGATGGCATCATGAGGCTCAGAAGGACCTGTTACCACTACATGCACTTGTACTAGCTATATCCGTATTGGTGGTCCCAGCACTTCTTTAGCGTCCAAAGACTCCCATATAGGTACATCCAGAGCTTGTTGGGTCTTGACACGTACATGCCTCTATGCTTCCACCTCTCACTGGCTAGTGAGTTCCGTTTGTCCTTACAGGTTCATTCTGATCCTCAGTACTCACATCCGACCCTTCTTCCAACTTTTACTGATCTCTCCCAAACTACTAAACCAGTTAGCCCAGAAGGATTGGTCAGCCCGGTTTTATGTGCCTGACAGACTCCCTCTTCTTGGTACCTAATTCCAAAACATAGGTCCTTTTCCTCCGGTATGACTCTGGTGGCCAGGTTGGTGTCCTCTTTTGCCATAGGGCTTTTTTCCGTCCGGTTCTTCAGTCTCCAGCCGAAATCCCAGTCTTTTGTAGTACCATTGGAAGATCTTCCTTACCTCCTTGCTCGGGACTTGCCAAATGGGTTTCAATTGTTCCAGTCCCTTGGATTTGTCTGTGTAACTTACACAACTGCACCGATGCTCCCATTCAAGATGGTGATACCAAGGTTACAGGTAATATACTCGACCAATCGATAACAAATGTTACTGTAACACAGACCTATTTTTCAATTCGTCTCCAGTGGGATTTGAACTCTAGACCTATCGCTTGGAGAGTAACAACCAGACAGCTTCTCTATGTCGCCACACCCCTTACCGCAAATTTTATTCTAACTCAATCTACAAAGTAGATTTTACTATTTTGCAACTCAGTTTCATCCTGTTCTCTTATAATTTCGCTAATGCAATTTTTATTAGATATTATCTGATTTATATAGTTCATATAGATCATGCAAATAATATAATAAGATAAAACTTGTCTAAATTTTAATTACAAATATAAAGTTTTACTAATTAATATATATTAATATATGTAAGTTTTACTTTAATTTAAATTAATTTAAATATTTAATAACATAATATATATTATTAAATAAATAGTATATTAACGATAAAAAATTATAAAATATAAAAGATATATTTTTTATAATTCTTTTTCAATTTACAATTAAATTTTTTATTACATATAAGTTTCTTACTTATTTGACTATATTAAAAACTTAACTATTAAATATTAATACATAAAATAGTTGTAGTTGATCCAATTTGGGATGCTTTTAAAAAAACTGAATTGCGTAATTCAAAAACTAAAAGATATCCTATACAGTGCATACTGTTGCAAAGATCTTGATAGAAGAATAGATGCAATATATATTTATGTTATTGATCACTACAAGAATATTTCACAAACTGATAAGCTTAAATTTGTTAAAATTTATGCTAAAAAATTTACTACTTCTCATGTTAAGAGTAAAAATGCAGATGATAATCAAGATTTAGAAAATACTTCATTGGTTTCAAAAAAACAAAAAACTTTATTTAGCTTCAGCAACAACAATTGATTCTTATTATACTCGTCTTTTATCTCAAAAAAAAATTGATTTAATTCATGAAATATTAGTTAAATTTTTTATTACCTGTGGTATTTCTTTTCGTGCTATTGAAAACAAATTATTTTCATGCCTTTTTTGTTCTACTTAAAATTAATTATTTTCCTCCATCAAAGTACAAACTTATTCGTGACTTAATTCCTAAAATTTATAGTCAAATTCTTTTAAAAATAATAGATCCATTAAAGCTTTGTAAAAATTTAATACTAATATTTGATGGCTGAACTATAGTTTCAAATAGTTCAGTTTATGCATTTTTTGCTATAACTAGTTATGGTGATATTTATATATTAGGCTTAAAAGAATTTGAGGATCAATGTCATACTGAAGAAAATATTGCAGATATGGTTATAGAAACAATTCAAAAAATTGGATTAAATATGGACTAGTTTAGTTGGGTTGTAACAGATAGCCCAAATGTAATGAAAAAATATCGCAGAATTATATCAGAAAGGTAAATTTTAAACTATTTAGACTTTAATAATCCATATATAATATAGTAATAATAACTTTTTATTTTTTAAAATTTCAAGATATCCTTGAATTATTAGTCTTGGGTGTATTTTATATTTAATTAATCTTATTTGTAAAGGCATTCTTTCATATCCTACTGCTAAAGAAGTTATAGTAAAAAATAATAAATTAACAACTTTTTTTAAAATATCTCATATTTGGTCAAAACAGTTAGAAAATTGGCACCAAACTCAACAAAATATTAATTATGGATTAACAACATAAACTAATAGTCATTGGTATTTCTGCATATAACAATATTAAAGCAATATATCTTCATAAATCTGGATTTCATTAACTTCTTAATCATAGTGAAGCTAAACAATCAAAAACTAGAATAGATTATGAAATAATTCGAATTATTGAAAATAGAAATTATTGGAGAGATAATGAAGTAATTATAAAAATATTAGAACTAGTTAATAATACTATTAAAAAATTAGAATCTACAAATACAACATTAGCTAATGCATTTTTGTTAATAATCTATTTGGGCAAAGATCTGATTTTTTATTTAATGATATGAATGGTTATAATGATTTTAAACTTCATATTTGTCAAGTTTATAATAAACAATTTGCAGAGCTTGATTTAGATCTTTGTATGCTAGCAATGTTTTGTTATCCAAAAACTCAAAAGCTTGCAATTTCAAAAGAAAAAACATTATGAGATATACAAAGCATTGCTATTAAATTTGTAAAAATATGAAATTGGAATAAGCAATCTGTATTAAAGATAAAAAATAGACTATTGGATTATTTATATTTTATTAAATATTTTAGTTTAGATGAAGTTTCATTAGATAATCCAAATAAGTATTAGAGTAAGATTAAAAACCCAAAATATGTAGCTCTTATTATATTTGTCAAACGTATATTTGCTCTTGTTCCTCATATAGCTAAAGCAAAAAGATTTTTTTTAATTCTTGGATATAATAATACAAAACATCATAATCATATGCAAACCTGTATATTAAAAATTATAGCCCAAATTAAGGGTAGAATACAACATCGATCATTTTTATATATGATTATCATACAAAAAAATTTTTATATAGGGGCAAAAATATGCCACTGATAAGGATTTTTGAGAACACAGCCAATTTTAGCCAAAATTTTGTGGCATATAGGTCAAAGCCTTCTATTTATAGAGGTCGTCTAAAGCTATGTACTTACATAACATTTTCGTGTAAATCAACCAAACGGATTCGCAAAATTTTGTTTACACAAATTAGCCCAAAGAAGTCAAAAAACAAAAAAAATGCAAAAACATAAAAACAGCATTCTAAACTTACCTTTGGCCATTAATAAAAATGGCAGAAAGGTAATTTTCCTATATTGGTCCTAACCCTAATCCCGACCCTAATACTAAACAGTCTCTAATACGAATTTTAACTAAAATTTTAAAAAATCACGTGGGTACATGGCTTTAGCCATCCCCTATTTATGATAGTAAAACTTTAAAGTCACATACCGTATTTTCCCGAAAATAAGCTACCTTTTTTTGGGCAAAAAGTTACACAAAAAATCGGGGGTAGCTTATTTTCAAGTAAAATCGATTTTTGACTGATCGCAGAAAGTTGCTACATAGTAAAGTCTAAATTTTACTATGTAAATCGATCAAAATCGATTAAGTAAACTTATTCAGCAGGTCAAAATACACTTACTCTAAAATTTTCATTAAGATTGCAGAACTTTTTATTATTTAACTTTTAATTTTTACGTTCAACGAATATATTTTTTTAAAAAATTTTAATTTTTTCGCCAAACGTAAAAATCAAAAGTCTATTAATAAAAGGTTCTCCAATCTTAATAAAAATTTCAAAGTAAGTGTATTTTGACCTGCTGAATAAGTTTACTTAATTAATTTTTATCGATTTGCTTAGTAAAATTTAGACTTTACTATGTAGCGACTTTTGTCAATCGTGGGGTAGTTTATTTTCGGGTTAAAGACGTTTTGGCGTTTTTTGACCAAAAGAGGGGTAGCTTATTTTCGAAGGTAGCTTATTTTCGGGAAAATACGGTATTATATTAAAAAATTCTACTTGTATATATCGTCAATTTGCCTAGGACGATTGAGATTTGCCTAGGTAGTACAATATAAATAACATACAATAACATATGATCATCACCTGATTTCAATTGATTGTTATTGTAAAAAAAATTAGTAACATGATCACTATTAAAATATAGATCGTTGTACTTTACCCTTAAATTCTGACTATCTCAAAATGAATCTAATAAAATTTGAATAAAAAATTCAAGGCATGATAATAAAATAAATGTCGAAGAATTACAAGAAACAAATTGGGATAATGGTGATATTTTAACTTCTACAGAATTAGAAAATGGGTTAGAAACTTTTTTTTGAAGAAGAAAGAGCTGAAAATGAAGCTATTGTAAATTCAGTACATGAGTTTATGATTAAGCAATTAATTGATATTAATAATCATTTTTTTTGTAATCAAACTATATCAAATAATTTTATAAATGAAAGTTTGGTTATTAAAGAAAATAGTGATAGTGATTGGAATATAAATACGATTATAGAAAGTTAACAGTATTAAAAACTCATTTTAGTAACAATAAATAACTATAGTAATTTTATTTTAATAATTAATTAATAATTCGCCTATCAACTAGAAAATGGCAAAATGTGGCGTGCTTCTATCTAAAAGTTTTTTCTTACTAAGTTAATGATACATGTCCACTAATTGAAAGTTGTAGAGCTATACTTGCCGGCAAAACTCATGGGATTTGGGATTTGTCTATAGACAAACCCGGACAAATGGGATTGTCTGGCCATACTTGAAAATCCCATATGGCAAAAATGGACAAATCCTAAATTCCATTCCAAATCCCAAACCCGGCCAAATCCCAAATCCCATCCCAATCCCAAATCCCAAATCCCTTCCAAATCCCAAACCCGGCCAAATCCTATCCAAATCCAAATTCACATGATGATCATTTAATATTGTCTGGAGCGAAGCTGCATAGTGATACAAAAGCTACATGCCTTATATTTAAAGCTACTAAAAAAAGTAAGTTTGGATGTTTTGGCGTTCTATTTCATGTATATATGTACGTACGTATTTATTCATATTAAATAGCAAGTTTTTCTGAATGTTAATTTATTGAGTATACAAAGCTAACTATATTAGAGATTTTTATTATTATTGCCACTGTTAAACTACCTTGATCAAGAAACTTGTTATTTTTTTGATAATTTTTCGCCTTCATAGTAACATAAAGGTAATTGATTTTATTTAAATAGACTATATTTGCTTATACGTATTGTAAAGAAAAAAACCTGAAAGTAAATATCTAAATTGTATTTTTTTTTTTTTTTTTTTTGTATCTGTTTTTCAAAATTTGGGATGGATTTTGGATTTGGAATGGGATTTGGGATTTGGGATTTGGGATTGGGAATGGGATTTGGGATTTGGGTGGGATTTGGGATTTGGAATTTGGGCGGAATTTGGGATTTGAGTGGGATTTGGGATTTGGGATTTGGGTAGGATTTGGGATATGGGATTTGGGATTTGGGTGGTATTTTAAAGTTTTTAATTTTGCCAACATGTATATGTAGAGCTCATCGAAACGCATTTAACGGTGGTTAGATCATCCAAATTGGCCCAGTGGATAGCGAGTTATCGTCAAAAAATGATTGGCCGACTATATAAAAATCTATGCTGGAAATTACATATAAAAATCACTATAGGCGAAATGTGGCATGCTTCTATCTAAAACTTTTTTCTTACTAAGTTAACAATATATACCTACTAATTGAAAGTTGTAGAGCTCATCGAGACGCATCTAACAGTAATTAGATCATTCAAATCGGCCCAGTAGATGGCAAAATATTGTCAAAAAACAATTGGCTGACTATATAAAATTTCTATGTAAACATTGTTTACATAAAGATTTTATATAGTTAGCCAATTGTTTTCAACGATATCTCACTATCCACTGGGCTGATTTGGATGATCTAACTACTATTAAATGCGTTTCGATGAGCTTTACAACTTTAAATTAGTGGGCATATATTGTTAACTTAGTAAGAAAAAAAGTTTAGATGGAAGCACGCCACATTTCACCTATAGTGATTTTCATATATAATTTCTGGCACAGATTTTTATATAGTCAACCAATCGTTTTTCAACAATAACTCGCTATCCACTAGGCTGATTTGGATAATTTAACCACTGTTAGATGCGTCTCGACGAGCTCTACAACTTTCAATTAGTAGACATATATCATTAACTTAGTAAGAAAAAACTTTTAGATAAAAGCACACCACATTTTGCCATTCTCTAGTTGATAGGCAAATTATCAATTAAATATATTTTAAAAAGTTTTTCTGCCTAACAGTTAAACTATTGTTAGTTATTATTTAAACTTTTTAATTATTTATAACCTAGTTAAATATACATTAGAAAAATTTTTAAACAGATATATATTGATATATAGCAGTTAATCAATATATTTTGATTAAAATTTATCGATATATATCAATTAATAGATATATCAATATATATCATTAACAATTATTGGTATATAACCAAATGTAATTGTTAACGATTTTTATAAAATTTGTCGGATTTTTTTCAACTTTTGCAAATAGTTTCTCAATAACTAATAATCCAAATTAGCTCAAATTTTTACTACAAATAATATATATATTCAACTATAACATATTAAAATTTCAGCTAGTTTTACAGCTGATTTCAAAATTAGTGGGACAACGTGAAAAATTTTTGTTGATCCGCAGTAAATTTTCGGTAATTTCATTTACCGAAAATTTTATAGTTTTTCGATAATATAATTTTGCCTGAAATTATTATCACGGTATTGATTGTTTTGATTTTCGGACTGATTCGGGATGTTTTGTTACAAAACATCCCGGATCAGTCCGAAAATCAAAACAATCAATACCGTGATAATAATTTCGGGCAAAATTATATTATCGAAAAACTATAAAATTTTCGGTAAATGAAATTACTGAAAATTTACTGCGGATCAACAAAAATTTTTCACGTTGTCCCACTAATTTTGAAATCAGCTGTAATCAATAGTTCTCAAGAAATCACTAGAAAACAATAGTTAATTTTTTAAAAATTAACTATAGTTTACAAACGATTTCTTAAGAACTATTGATTCAAATTGGCTAAAATTTTAATATATTAAAGTTGAATATATATATTATTCACAGTAAAAATTTGAGCTAATTTTGATTAGTTATTATTAAGAAAATATCTGTCAAATTTTGACAAAATTTAATGAATTTTTGTTATATATCGTTAATAGTTAGGGGCATACCATTTATTATGTAATTTTTACTATAGATACATGATTAGAGATAGTGATCACATCTATATAATATTAATCAATCAGAATTAGATAAAATGATCACACTATACATGGGTAGAAGAGGTAGGGTTCCTCAAATTCAAATCAAATCAAATATTGAATCAATTTGAATTTGATCAAATCAAATTGACTTTGATTTGAATTTGATTTGATTCAAATATTTGAATTTGATTTGAATTTGAATTTTATTAGTAATTTTCAAATCAAATCAAATATTTGTCAAATCAAATCAAATTTGGCCATATTTGAATTTAATCAAATCAAATATAGTCAAATTTGAATTTGAATTTGATCAAATATTTGATTCAAATATTTGAAGATCAAATCAAATTGCGGAACCCTAAGAAGAGGCTACTAAGTAAAAAATATTACATAATAAGGCCACACAAACTTATACTATTGGTTCTCATATCCTGGCCGGGTCAGTGAGGTGGGGTTTTGAAATTTTAATTTTTTAATATATTAGCCAATAGAAATTCTCCATTTATAATTATGCGAACAGAGCAAATTTTTAATATAGTAAAGATTATTAATCAATTACATATATACAGTAAATATTAATTTTTACTAAAACGTGCCTATGGTGTTATTGATCAGTGCAATATGTTCTAAGGAAAAAAGTTTGCCTTTATAACAGTATAAAGAATAAAGTTTAAATTGTTAATATGAAATTTTTTATCAGGTATCCAGTTGTAAGACAATAAAATTTTTAAATAAAATTTTTTTTATTAAAAAATTTTTTTTAAAAAAAATTAAAATCCGGGTTGTCGGGTCACAAAAGGTTACTTGGTGATATGAGAACCAATAGTATAAGTTTGTATGGCCTAAATGGCATGCCCCTTGCTAACGATAATACTTAGCAGAGATGCTGCATATCGATTGTAACTTAGAGGATTACTATCGATATATATCACCTCTGAAATTTGCTGATATTGTATATATAAAAATATATTTAGTATAAAGTATATTTTAAGTTATATACTTTGGGAATTGCTATTTGTACCATGGATTATACAAGATTATACAATATATCGATCATATATACAACCAATAACATAAGACTAATTTTCTCTTCTGTCACATGAAATTATTAATTGTCACAATAAAGCATGTACAGTATCGATTAAAGCGTGTACTAATAGCATTGTCAATTACCTCTAAAAAGCGACGATACACTTAATGTGCTGTTGACATGGCGACTAGTTTGGTACTGTGCAGTTAATTAAAAATGCGGCAGATTAAAAATATTTTGCTATAGTTCTAAATCGTACAAGACTAGAAATAACCAAACAGCGAATTGGTTTTTGAAGATCTTGTACACTCAAACTTTTAGCACACAAACTTCGGATTGGCTAATTTTGGCACAAAACTGTTTGGCGAATGAGACTTTACAAAAAATAAATTCAATAATGAATGTGGATCTGAAAAATATAAGGAGAATTGCTTAAGGTATAAGAATTATTCGCACTATTTCTCTCTGAAGTTATATCTTAGATGCATTCACAAGAATTTGCGACTTTTTACATATCATGGAAAGTATTTGACTGGGTCTTGTTATGGCAAAATGGGTGATTAGGATAAGTATTCTATTTAATCTTAGTTAGCTTCAACTTCAATTCAAACATTAGTTCTCTAATTCTATTTTTCTAATTCAAATAATGGTTTTAATTATTCTCTTTTTCTTTTAGCCTTCTTGTTCAAATATGTCAATTTTGCAAGAATTTGTGGCTTTTTATATAAGATCATAGAAGATATTTGACTTGGTCTAAGGTTTAAGATGTTCAGGTTTTGTTACGGCAAAACGGGTAATTAGGATAAGTATTTTACTTGATCTTTGCTTTTACTAGTTAGCTTCAACTTCAATTCTAATATTAGATCTCTAATTCTTTTTCCTAATTCGAATAATGGTTTTAATTATTCTCTTCTTCTTTTAGCCTTCTTGTTCAAATATGTCAATTTCACCTTTGAATATATTACTTTATATATGATATTAGATCTAGGATGCTTTTCCGGAGTGGGTATAATTCACTACTTTGTAGTTTGCATTAACGTTGTTGCCTTCCCAATTCTGCAATTTATTAATTAATTCAAATAATGGTTTTAATTATTCTCTCTTTTGTTTTAGCCTTCTCATTAATTTCGCCTTGAATATGTTTCTTTATACATGATAGTACTTTTCCAAAGTAAGTATAGTTCACTATTTTGTAGTTTGCATTAACATTGTTGCCTTCCCAATTCTGCAATTTATTAATTTCCTTTTCCTAATTTGAATAATGGTTTTAATTATTCTCTCTTTTTTTTTAGCCTTCTCATTAATTTCGCCTTGAATATGTTTCTTTATACATGATTGTGCTTTTCCGGAATAAGTATAGTTTACTACTTTGTAATTTGCATTAATATTGTTGCCTTCCCAATTCTGCAATTTATTAATTTTCTTTTCCTAATTCGAATAATAGTTTTATTATTTTCTCTTTTTTTTTAGCCTTCTTATTAATTTCACCTTCTCATTAATTTCGTCTTGAATATGTTTCTTTATATGTAATAGCGCTTTTCCGGAATAAGTATAGTTCAATACTTTGCAGTTTGCATTAACATTGTTGCCATCCCAATTCTGCAGTTTATTAATTCCCTTTTTCTAAATCGAATAATAGTTTTAATTATTCTTTTTTTTTTAGCCTTCTAATTAATTTTGCTTGAATATGTTTATTTATATGTGATAGTGATTTTCCAGAATAAGTATAGTTCATTACTTTGTAGTTTACATTAACATTGTTGCCTTCTCAATTCTGCAATTTATTAATTTATTTCGCTATGCCATGCTTAGATATTATTAATTATTTAGCCATTAGATCTAAGACGTGCTATACGCATGCACACATATACTTTTCCTGAATAAGTATTACTTATATTTCCTACTTAATAACTTGCAAATTAAAAGCATTTCTAATTTATTATTTGGCTATAGGTATGACTAATTATTTTGCCATAGTATGTCAAATAATGCCGAGAAGAATATTTGCAGAAGTCAGCAATTTCATCTAAGTCTTGCCCAAATTAGTTATAACATAAATTGGTTTTCCTTGTTTTGGTTATGCATTCAAGCTGGCGGGTGAAGTGTAATTTCATATAATTAGAGCGCTATTATACACGATAGTAAATAGTAGTAAAAAAAAAAGATATAAAAATCATGATGAAAATATAAGATTAAATAAATAGAAATGTATTTAAACCATATTTTTTTGACTTTGATGAAATTTCAAAATTTATAAATAAAATCTTTAAAATCAAATTATCTTTACACAAATACAATTTTTATTTTTTTCAAATATTGATTAAAAATACATTTATTGAATTTTTTTGACTAATAAACTAATTTAATAAATCGTCCATCACGCATATTCGACCCTTAAATTACTTTTATTCATTACAAAATTTCTTAAACTATTCGAATTTTTCATAGTTGCAAATCTGAAACCTTGTAGCATACTAATTGTCTTGTGCACTCTACTATTAATAAATTACTTCAAGTCATAGAAGTTAGCAACTATTAAATTAAAAAAAAAATTATAAATTAATACTTGCCAAATTGAATACACCTTTTCCAAAACTATATAGATTATTAATTACATTAGCTAAATAGTCTTGCAACTCAAAAATTTTCTTTAGTAATAGTATACCCTTTCAATTGTTTAACAATTTTTAACATAATGCCTTTGCTCCCACCTCAACCTGATAACTTTGCAAGTCGTGAAGAACTTATCCAATACGTCCAAATACACGCACTCAGTCAAGAATATGCTGTAACTATTAAAAGATCAGAACATGATAAGTTTGCTTATTTACGCTGTGATAGGGGCGGTATCTACAGAAATTCCTTAAATCTTACAGATGAAACACGTCAAAGGGCCACAAGTTCAAGTTTGATAAATTGTTCCTTTGAACTCTATGCCAAAAAAAAAAAAGATAGACAATAGCACTTAAAAATAAACAATACAGGACACAACCATGATGCATCAGAAGACATGTCAGGCCACCCAATAAGTCGCAGATTAAACACTGAAGAGCATTAAACAGTTCAGCAAATGTCCGCAGCCGGTATCTGTCCTCGGGAAATGCTTTAGCTCTTTGTCAAAGCAACTTGGACCTTACTGTAGTCTCAAAGGATATCTATAATGCTCGTGATAAAATTAAGCGTGATAATCTTCAGGGTCGCACACCAATTCAGGCCCTCTTTAATGAACTTAATGAGGGAAACTTTGAACATGACTACTAGCGTGCTCAAAGCAGTCACTTAACTCATCTATTCTTTGCACATCCTACTTCAATTCTACTTACCAAAACCTATAACTCCATTCTCTTGATGGACTGCATATATAAAACTAATAAATTTAAAATGCCTCTTCTTCATGTTATTGGTATAATAAGTTTTAATACTACGTTTTCTTCTTGCTTTGTGTTTTTAAAGTCTAAACAAAAAGAAGATTATGAATGGTACTTATTCGTATTGCACGCATCTTCAGTGATATTCAAAGGCCCCAGGTTATTATGATAGACCAAGAGCTAGCATTGATGAATGCTTTACAAACTGTCTTCCCCGAATCTCAAATTTTCTTATGTGTCTGGCATATTGAAAAAAATGTATTATCGAATCGCCGTATAATTTTCCTACAGAAGAAGAATTAACAGAGTTTTTAAGAAGCTGGACTACCCTAATAAAATCTAAAGCAGAGGAAGATTTTAATGAAAAGTGGAAAGAACTAGAAAGAAAATATAATGACGGGCCATCAATTATTAAATATCTACAGGAAGTGTGGTTACCTTTTAAAAAGTCTTTTGTAAGTCTTTGGACAGATCGTTACTTGCATTTAGGCAATATAACAACTTCACAGGTAGAAGGGTCTCATGCGATGCTAAAAAAGTACCTTCAAGTATCCACTGGCAATCTCCATGTGGTTTATGAAAAAATCTCTTTGGCGTTGGAGAATCAACACCAAGAAATCCAAACTAAGATTTCTCAAGAGATGATTCAAATTCTCCATACTCAAAACAGGCCATTTTATTTCCAAATTATTACCAAGGTATCTACGTTCTCGTTAAAAAAAGTACATGAACAATTTTTAAAAGCATCTAATACAACTTCAGAAAATCTACTACAACCCTGCAGTGGTACATTTACTTCGTCCATGGGTCTTTCTTGCTCTCATAAAATTCAAGAATACTTCATTAATAATCAAAATTTACAACTTACTGATTTTCATGAACATTGGTGGCTCCAAAAATACCAATCACTTCTACAAATATCATCCGAAGCTGAAGAAGATCCTTTGTGGTAACGATGACAAGAATATACCCGACAATGTCGTCCCAGAGACAAGCAGTAGCTTTAGATGAAATATCAAGTTAGTTCTGAGAGCCAGTTATAATTATACAAGACCCACAAGTGCAACATACAAGAGGGCGACCAGCTGGATCAAAAATGTACAACCTTCTACCCAAAGGGATCTGTCCGCTTTCGAATTAACTGAACCGGGAAGGTGTAAATGTGGTATATGTCATAGAACTGGACACAATAGCAGAACTTGTCCTAATAATGAAGGGTAAGGCCGTTTGAATTTAAAAATTCGTTTAACATTCCCCCCCCCCCCTACCAATGGAGCTCCCCTTGACATTAAACAAGCTAATAGAAAATGAGTATAAAAAATATAAATAATCACAAAAAAAAAAACGGATATAAATGAACCCAAATCAGGTTCATTTTGAATCTAATTTAGGTCTGTTTAATTTTAGTGTTTGTTTATCCTTCCTCTTAAGCAAATATGAAAAAAAAGATCGTTAAACAAATCTTTAAATTCAAATGACCTAAAACTAAAATTGTAGAAGTGTTTAATTTTTTTGGCTTGAACTTTTTTATATCATTATTTTTTTTTGATTACCTTATTTATGTGTCGTTCCAGGATAATTATTTGTTATAAGACATTTGGTAGCTAATAGTTGAAAAAATAGGAGTTAGTACTATTAGGCTGGTATGTTTATATAAATGTGAAGTAATACAACACTAATACAACATACACTTGTAGTTTTTTGTATCAATTCTTTCTGCTACAAAATAAATTTTCCTTTAATCGCATATCATAGAGTTCCTGACTATTATCAAATTCTACCTAGGATAATATTGGCATATTGGATACGCTCTAATTCTATACAATCTCATTTCCTAAAAGGTTGTTGGTTAATTGTAAAACGGTATTTTGTGTTTGCTGGTTTTGTTGCTCACTTAAATTACTTTTTGGTTGCGGACTTGGGTTATTACTTTTTTTTGTAAAGAGAAAATAGCCCCTATTTAGACCAATTCTTATTTCTCTTGCTAGTATTGTTTTAATAATAGCATTTTTTTCGTTGGTCTACTAACTACTGTAATAAAAAAGAAAAAAAGGCCAAACAACCTGATCTAAAAAAAAGTAATATTAATAATAATTTGACCGTTTGAGGAAAAGAATAAAATAAAGCAAAAATAAATATAAACGTAGCGAAAGCTGTACAGAATGCGAAAAAGAAGGTATTTCAAATATACTTCTGCTTTTTTTTTTTAACAAAACCTGAGTTCGGCTTTTGCTGGTTATATATTATTTGCGAAAGCAAAAGTATATTTGAAAAATTTGAAAATACCTAGAGTATTTAAAAATTGTGTATATATATAGTATCGTACATAAAAAGATCTTCCGTAACTCTATCCACTGATCACTTGTACCAACAAATACGCTAACACTTCAGAAATAAAGTCTTAAAGAAACAGTAGAAAAACCAACAAAAACATGCAAACGGGCAGCTGTTATTTAGGGATACAGTTAACTGAGTATTTGCTAACAGCTTTAGAGTTTGTTACTCTCCGAAAAAGTGGCACTTGTCGTTTAAGGTAAAGTTCATAGACTACCTGCCGACAAGCCTAGAGTTTATCACTCACCACAACCCGAGAATTACTTGGCGGCTCTCTGATGGATTTTGGACTACACAGGAAGAACCACTGTCTTTACTATGGTTACAAGTGGAATTTTTTAGGTGTCGCTGGTTTGTGAAGAATTTTCAAAAAGTGGGCGATATGGCATACCCCTCCAAACGATCTGTAGTGTTTACTGCTCCCAAAAAGGAAAGGCACCTACCGTATTGGATATAATCGTCATGAGCGGCTTGGAAACGAGTAACAAAGAAAGACGTGCAAGACTTGAGGAGAAACCACTGGAAGAAAATTCTAGAAGCTTCGTTTTAAGCAGTCCGGTCTATATGACTGCTTTCTGTTTAACATATTGGGACCTGGGCCAGTTATGCCGGGACAAGTTTATTAATATTAACAATTTTTATTTCAAAGTCTGAGGAGTTAAACTTATCTCAGCTAACAATTAGGCCTCGGATAAAGAATGATGGTAGCGGAAGGCCGTCATGAAGTCTGAGTTTCTTTCTCTCCTATAGTTGTAATATATTATTGTTATGCTCTTCTGCATGTAATAATATACAACTTAATAAAAAGACAAAGAGCAAGGTCTCGGTTATAAAACAGTAAAAAAAATATAGTATCGTACATGTGACATAATCGAAGTGATCGACATATTGCATAATCTTGCATAATCCATGGTGCGAATAGCAAAAATTCATGGTACGAATAGCAATTCCCTATACTTTATCTGATTAATATTTGTTGAACAGGTAAGTATAAAAGGTGATTTGCAGAATTATTAAAATGTACAAATAGCTTGCAAATTGTAACTTTATTTAAATTTAATTACGTAGCAATTTATACATCTGTGGCTTTCTTAAAAATGGTTGAAAAAAACAGTATATATATAATATATTTTGTTAGATGCATACTAGTGCAAATAACACTGGATATTAAAGCTTTATTAAATTGCTATAAAGAGACATATAGCATACATTTGTGCAATTGAGATATAATGAAAGAAATATAGTATATATCTGTGCAATCACAAATCAGCTGATTTCTGGCAGTGCCCTTAGTACAATTGGCATTAGCCAATTTTCATCAGGCAGGCTGTTTGCCAAAAGCTTCAGTTATTTTAGCAATGCACAATCTTAGCTAGTGGTCTCTCATTTCATCTGCACAATAAAGGCCAGCTGTAAATCTGAAAGATTTGCAAATAACAGGATTCTACTAAGAGGGGATAGGGCAGAATGAGAATTTGATATAGCTCTTAAAGGCTGCTGCTGTGCTACTTTGCTGCTTATCTGTTTTAATATCATTATACATTTCTTGATAAATTTGATTATATTAGTATTCGATACTGGGAGCTCCTGAATTAGTAATTTTATTAAATTTACACTTATCTTTCTCTTGTATATACTGGATTCTCCTGTTATTAATGCATTACTATTTAGTTGTCTTTTCAATTTGTTAACCAATTGTCAGTTAAGCCAGCTATCAGTATTACTAGAGTTATATATACTATGTACTTACAATAAACTTGTTAAGTTATATTATGCGATGCTCAAAAATAAGATATTAAAAGTGAACTCAAATTTAAAATAATACAAGAGGTACATATGTATAATATTTATAGAAATACCATATCTATAGTACTAAGAATTAAGAAATAAAATAGTATAGTATAATACAAAAAGGTTTAATTGGTAAATTTATTTTGTAAATACATCTAAAACATACTTTCTTTTATATTGCAAATATATGCAGTAACAAGATATGTAAAAATACTATTCAACTAAATATATGGATTCATCTTTTAATACTTAATATAGCAATAATTATAAACTTTGTTACACCTTAGTATAGTATTGCACTTTATTTCTGATAAAAATGTTAAATAAACTTACTTAGTATATTAATATAACCAATAATCAATTATAAGAAACTTACCATCTTTGCCATTACTCACCTATTATTAGCAGGCTACTAAAACCTTGTCATGGCAGGCAAGACCAAAAGTGACCTTGCCAACCACCCTAGTTTTAGTATAGGTTGTTAAATGATAAAACTTGACTATCAATGCAATGCATTAGATTCTATTTCTATTGTAAAGAACTTTGTAATATCAAATCAAACCTCTTATGTCCAGGTATCCCAAACAAAATCCTAATTATTTAATATCTAATTATGTAGGTTCAATATTTGTTTTGTTTGGTCTTAAGGTCTGCAATTCTATTTTTAAATTTGTTGTATCAATAGTTTGGCTAAGTAATATTATAGGTTTGTATTTTTCTAGTTAAGAATTTCTGAATCGATTACCATTTCTGTTAGCTTAAGTGTATGAAAGTATTGTATAAAGTTTAATAATTATTGTTTCAAATAAGGGTTTGTTGTTGTATCAAATGCATCTAATAATATCATTAGTTTATCTATTGGAAATAAGCTAGATTGCTCACTTTGAGGTACAAATTCTTGGTCTTCAATTTTATTATTACCTATTTTTAGCCTTTTGTTAGATTATAGTGATATTAAAAAAAAGTATTTCTATAGGCTACACAGGACCCCGAATAATCTATGTAAGGTTATATTTGAGCATCATAGTAAAAATTTTTTTGGTTAGCCGTTTTGGTTTGGTATATATAAGCTATATTTCACATATTAGATAGAACTTTTACTTATCTTTAACTTTTTTTGAAATACAACGTTCCTAAAAAAAAAAAAAAAAAAAAC